>CAUYRT010075960.1:0-48778 GCA_963574885.1 Lepilemur ruficaudatus
GAACAAAGCAGGATCCACAAGCCAGATGCAAGATTTCAAGAAGCCTAAAAGGAAACAGCACATACACCTGCAATAGGGCAAAATGTGCTATTATTTCATACCATGTTTCCCAAATTCTAAAATGCTGTCAGTTGTTAAGATAACCCATTTCCCCCACAAGTTTTTTTTTTTTTTTTTTTTTTTGAGACAGAGTCTCACTTTGTTGCCTGGGCTAGAGTGCTATGGCGTCAGCCTAGCTCACAGCACCCTCAACCTCCTGGGCTCAAGCGATCCTTCTGCCTCAGCCTCCCAAGTAGCTGGGACTACAGGCATGTGCCACCATGCCTGGCTAATTTTTTCCATATATTTTTAGTTGGCCAATTAATTTCTTTTTATTTTTAGTAGCGACGGGGTCTCGCTCTTGCTCAGGCTGGTTTTGAACTCCTGATCCGCCCGCCTCGGCCTCTCGGAGTGCTAGGATTACAGGCATGAGCCACTGCGCCTGGCCCCCCACAAGAATTTTATACTCAATTCACATTGATTACACCAGCATCTCAAGTGCATACTGTACATGTTACAAGTGTGCACTTTAGAATTGTCAAGAGTGAATGCCATTTATTTGGAAGATGGCATCTTCTAAAACACACACAAAAGGAGCTCTTGGTGGTGGGAAAATTGTAGGCCCCTTCCCACCCTGGGTCCTCTGCCTACCAGAGGTGGGAGGAACCAAGGCCAAATGTTTGTAACTTTTCAGCTCCGCTAAGGGCACGGCTGTCAGGCAGGCAAGGCCTCTTTGCCTGGAGGACACACAGCAGGCTGTGGCTCCCTCACAGGATACCCCATCACTTCCCTGCCCCTTCCTCAGCTCTGCAAACAAGGGCAGTCTGCTCGGAAGAGCCTCTCTCAGCGACAGGGGAAGACACAGCAGTGACAGAAGGATCCCTCTGAGGCTCTGCTGAGGGTCGCAGGAAGGTGTGGCCCTGGATCCACAGCCAGGCTCTTTGCAGGGGAGCCAGCCAGAGGAATTGAAATATAGGCTGAGTCAGGGGAACAACTCCCCCCACCTCACCCCCAAGTGTCACTGCAAAATGCCCTTGCTGGGTCTGGGTTAGAAGGACTGGAGAGCAGACAGCCTTCCTGGATCTTAAGCATCCAGGCTGACCAGCTCCCGTTAGGGCATCTGTTAGGGACGGGGCTCCTCCCTTACTGGCAGCCATTATCATACAGCTGACTTTCATGCTGTCTCTCAGGACACAGGCAAAGAGAGCAGCCCTTCTGACTCACCCACAATCCCCAGCTGAAGTGTACATAAGCTGAATTGTAAACAGCTGAAAGTTTTCCAAGCTGTCACCCCCAGCTATGAGGGAAGGACTCAATGGAGCGGACAGCCGCCCTCCCCCATGCAGTTTGGTACAACGGGAGCAATGGGGGATTTCCAGACAGCTGCTTGAACTGCTTCCCAGCCTACGGCTGCTGTGGCTGTGACAGGGCCCTCGGGTCAAACTCGGCAGCAGCACCTGCAGGACCACAGGGTGGCTTCCAACAGGCCAGTGCACCAGGGAATAATAGCTAACCCTGACTGCAGGGAGTCAAGGGGGAGTTTTCAAAGAGTCGCACTTAATCCTGGTGACAGAGGCCAGTCCAATGGTATCTACTGCCAAGGTCCAGGGCTCCCAGACAGTCTCACATCACAGTGCTCTGTCAGATGCCATGATGTCAAAAGGCAAAATGTCTAGAGCCAACAGGAGAGGTTATATAGTAGATATGGGGTCACAGGACGGAAAGGAAGAATGGCAGAGGGGAAAGAGCACTGGCTCTGGGGATCAGACCTGGGCTTATATTCTGGTTCCATCTTTGATTATCTGTGTGGCTTCAAGCACTTAGTACCTGCTCTGAGTCTTAGTTTCTCCATCTGTAAAAATGAGGATCATACTGCCTGTCTTGTGAAATTACAGTACTAGAGTGTGTACATGTAACATACCTGCACTGAACACATGTAGAAGCTGTGACACATGTCAGTTAAGACTATCAGATCAGAAGACCATAGGCTTAAATCCTATCTTGTAATGCCAGGCAAGTTACTCTAGGCCTCAGTTTCCTCATCTATGAAATGGCGTACTTTATCTGTCTTATATGGCTATGGTGAGGATTAAGTAAGATAATGCAGGTAGAACACAGTGGAGTAAGCTTGGCTGGGCCATAGGAGTGCCAACAGCACTACGATCTGAGAGAAGATTAGGAAATCACCCTAATTTTACTCTTTCACTGAGCCTGGCCTCTTATAGCCCTAGAGCAGAGCTATTTTTCCAGTGGCCCAAACTGAGGGATCATTCATGTTCCTTAAGTGCCTTGGTCTACTTAGGGTGTCCTGTCCTTGCCCTCTCGAGGTCAGGCTTCAGGCAGAAATGTTACCTCTACTGTGAATGCAACATAACAGAAATGCTTCTGCCCTTTAGGGCAAACCGAAGTCTCAATTCATTGTCACTGGCTATTAATACAAAGGACAAGAAGACAAACACTGGAATTCCTTTCTAGATAGTTCTTTTATAAAGAGTCTCAGGGCATCAAGTAGACACTGCAGAAGAATGCCAGAAACCAGGAAAGAGGCTAGCTCTGAGACAAATAAAGGGAAGCACCATTTTACCTAGAAAACAGCAAATTTATGGAACATATAATGCCAGGAGGTAATTTAGTCTGTGAAAAGAAATCAGTTTAAAAGTCTAAACTCATGGAAAATGAATTTCCACCAGTTTACAAAAGAAATCTAGAAATGTTTAGTAAATTCCCTAATTATTTTTAGGTTGATAACAAGGAAAGACAACCATGTTCCCCAATATGATGACTTATTTAAAATTTTTTTTGGTTACCAACTTCAGGATCACTAATACTTTTTGACAAATGGCGGGGACGGTGGTGGAGACAGAGTGGGGAGTGCTAAGCCTCAGTTGTCTTGTCTCTATAAATGGAATAAATAATACATATCTTGCTTATCAATCCTACAGATAATTTCTGCTCCTGGAAAACATGACCCTCTTCCCCTTCTTGTAACCACTGTCTAAGTTTTCAATCACCCTACTTAGCCACCAGTCAACTGATAGAACAGATTAATACTTATCACTGGAGAACTAAAAATGTGCATTTAATCAAATTTTTTTAAAAAAAATATTTGTTTCACATAATTTTGTTTTAACTTGGTGTCATTGCTTTGACTATTTAAAAACGTCTTAATATAGCTGTGTGGCTTTAGGCCACATATGGATGGTTTCAAATATACTAAAGATATCAGTAACTAGGGATAATTATACAGTATTTGAGACATAATAGCCATGCAACTAGAGCTTTAAAAATAACTCACAGCAGTCACGGACTTTCATTTTCTTGCCAACAGTTCCAATATTCAGTATCCAGCCTTGTCCTCCTAATCTACTGGAGAGCTGGTGATGACGTGGCATCTAATAGTCATCTCTGCTTAATAGAAATATGATAATAATGTCCACTGCTGAAGAGAAAATTGTCCAAGAAACAGACATTTGCTTATGCTTTAAAGAAAGTCATCATAGCAAACTGGGACTCTTTTCAACATCTGGATTCATCTTAGAACACTGGCAATCTGTGTTTAACAGCAGTCATTTCTTTAGCAGATGTAGGAAGAAATGTTCTCTTCTTTTGGGCATCTAAACTAAAATTTCACTTGGAAACTGAAAGAATAGGAAAACACATCCTTTTTTACTGACTATAAATAATTTGGAAGTGGAAGGAAAAAAACTACGAAGTTTTCTATGCTGGCCTAGGTCTTATAATAAATATAATGATTGAAATTATATGCTATGTTTTACTATAGTTTCATCCTCAAAAATGAGTAAATTTTAATTGTATAATTCTTGATTAACTATAAAGCAGCCCATTTCTTGACCATGTCACAGTTACAGTCTAATTTTGTTATTGATGGGGAAAAAAGTCCAGAATTTGTAAGAAAGTTGTCTTAGATAAGCAAATGGTTGATTATATCCCTAACAACTCCCAAAATATCCATGTTGTAAAGTAGAATTAAAGACGGTTTGCCTCTGAATATCTTTACAGGTATCAAATCTGTGTTCTGATGTAACTATTAATTCAAAATGAATAGTTTTAGATAAGTCAATGTTTAATAAAATGAAACCTACATCTCTTTGAGGTGTGAATAAGTAATCAGTTATCTCAAATAGGCAACCTTTTTTAAAACAGAAAACATACTCAAAAAGAGTGCTAATTGGTGACTCATACTGTAGTTTAAGCCATGCCATAAAAACATTTAGAACATAAATCCATATATGTTCAGATTCTACCTTGAGGGGCAGTCCAGCTTTGGGTTCCACCAAACAAGGTGCTAAATCACCAAAAAGAGCCATTTCTGTCACTGGCACAAAGGCCCCATCACAATGCATTACATAAGGCGGTCAGTCCTCACCCTGCGTCTCCATGGGGTGGGAGTGGGGTGAGGTGGAAGGGGTGGGCAGGCTCAGACCCGAGACTTCTTTCAGGACAGTTTCCTGAGGGGTACACGAAAGCCCTTCTCTATAACCACTTTTGTGAGATTCCACCTGGCCATAGAAAATCTTCATCTTCCAGTTGCAAAATGGCACTGGAATGAAAGAGAAACTATTATCATGAAGACTCCTTATTCTCATTTCCCTACTCTCGTCCCTAGTAGGTATCTTTTCAGAAGAGAATCTTTTTGTAGGTGGGACCAGATCTGTTTGGAGATTAAACATGGAACAGCTGAGAGAACGTTAATAGAAATTTAGATTGACTCAAGATGAGGGAAAAAACCCTTGGTAAATATCATACTAACATGCAGCAGTATTCACCAGAACTGGAACCACCAACCTATTCCCTAGTTTTTTTTTTCAAATTTAATTTTATTGTGACTTGCTGATCCATGCTAGTGAAGGAAGGACTCTGATAGGTGGGTGAACTTTACTCAGCACATGGTTACTGAATGCCTAGCATGAGGCCCACAGCCTAAGCGAGACAGAGACTTACAGAAGAGTCAGTTTAAGGTAGTCAAGTAATCCTCCTTATATACTTAGAACAGAAAAAAATAGAGATAAAAAGGCATTCATGAGCACACCAGTAGAGGTTCCCAATTCTGAGACAGTCATCATTTTATGTGTGTTTCCTTAAATAAAAAAACCTAGGGAGGGGACAACCTATGTAAGATACATGCAAGGCCAGAGGCAAGAGTTCAATTTTAGAAGATCTCTATCCCTTATTCCTCTTCTCTTATGTATTCCCTCTCCCTCTGAAAGATCAGAACCAAAGGATCCAAAGTATCTGAGACAGGAAATGAGTAACGCAGGAAAAAGGATGTGGTCTGAAAAAGAGTGGATTCTGGGGCTGAGCCAGAGCAAGTAACAACAGGCAGAGCTGGGGGAAGGGGTCTTGGTGATGACAGGAAGAGAAATCTCAGGGTCTGTCAGCTTAGATGAGAAAGTCAATGACAGAGGAGAAAAGTCTGCAGAGGCAAAACAACGCCGTCTTAAGAGGTTACCCCTCCCTGAAGGATGCAGAGAATGCAGAGAAACAATGATTGAAGAGACCCAAAGGCAGGAGAATCATTACTGAGACAGAAGGAAGAGGGGCTGGAGTTTCCTCTTTACTTTGAGGGAAGTGGAAATAATATATATATAGACTGTGCTTAACAAAGGTAAATTAAAAATTAACCCAGGAACAGGAAGAGAAGTGGAGAGGGCTGAGAGGTGGGTACATGATGAAGCACCAACATTTATTAAGCACCTATGTGCCACGTCAAGTAAAGAACAGTTGAGGGGGTGCAGGGGGTGAAAACAAGAGAGACTGATCATGAAAATGCAGTTGGACAACTGAGAAACCAACTCAAGAACAACAGAAGAGTGGGCTAAGAAACTACCCACTTTCTCAGATTAAGCCTAGAGAAAAAGGCATCTATTCTTCCTTGTATATATGGACGCGCCTAGAAACAGATCTTGGGTGGGCTGAGAGGCAGCGCTCACGTGATGAAGAGTGCCTGGAAAGAGCAGGTGCCAAAAGAGCACCACTCCCCATCTGCCGGACCCTCTGCGGAACAAGACTGCCCTTGTGCGTGAGCCAAGCCAGAAGCCATGGTTCCCGCCTTGCGGGGGCTGGAACTTAGGTACAGAAATCACCAGCGGAAAACACTATTTATCAGCTGACTCAGAAGTGTGAATATTCCCAAACACAGATCCAGATGTTGGGGACTATGTGTTAAAATTACTTCTATATTCTCTAGTGTTTAGGGCAGTCTGTACATAAAGCAGAAAGCTCATAAAGGTATGTTAAATCTGACCAAATGAAACCAAAACTACTTAGCTGTGATGGCATCTTAAGCTTCAAGACAGAATCTCTTGCTCTATAACACCAACATAGTAAGGTACCTTCTTTCTGTTCTAGAGTCAAAATCATTTGAAGCCCTCCATCCCTCGTGACCTAAACTCTAATCAATAAGCTCTGCCACAGGTCTGTTTTGTCCTATACTAGAATAAAAAATGTGGTGGGTGGAGGGGGTTGAAACACAAGAACAAGAAGGCATTTCCTTGCCTCATTAGCCTGTAATGTTCATGCTGACCTAGAAATCCTGGCAGTACCAACATTTGGGTTGACTCAGGAGGGGAAGAAAAATCCCAGGTGAATGATAATTGGATTACCCAGTCATGCCCAAGAGCCAAATGGCTGGAAAAGGCCAGGTCAGTAGGGTCTCAGACAGTTAAACTGACATTAGTTTCTAAAACAAAAATCAAGAGACTTGGGCTGATTTTTGGGATCAATGGGATGGAATAGTTTAAATTGGGCTGTCCTAGAAAAATTGGGGACATATGATGGATTTAGGTCGGTAGCTTATTTCACAAGGGACTCTCTGGGCCCAATATGCTAATGGAGAGGGGATTAAGGATCAAAGAGGGGAGATATCTGAGGGGAAAGCTGTCATTGATTTGTAAAGCAGGAAAAAGAAAGGAGTATGCTCTGTAGACAGCACAGGAAGGTAAATATTTCAAGTATGTAGTAGGAAGGAAAGAAAAGTTGATCAAAACTGAAAGTATGTCAGTGAAATCTGTCCAGGTATCAAAGGCCGGGGTGAGAGTGGGAAGCTGAAGGTTGGGCGGGTGGGGTACCTACCACTGGCACAAACTGGTATCCAAAACCACAGGAGTCCAGGGGCTAGATCAGATTGTAGCTTCACCACCGGTTTGCAACCTGACAAATTATTTCCCTCTCTGTGGATTTCAATTTAAATAGAGAATCTCACAAACCTTGATTTTAATGTAAAGAGGGAACAAATATAGTATACCTTCATTTGGCACAGGAAGGAGAGAAAAGGCTCTTCTAAAAATGGAAGAGAGGACAGACACAGAACAGCTTGTCCCTTTCCATCCAATTAAAAACCTCGTGAGACTGAACTAGGTTAAAAACAAAACTCTCCAGCGAAGCCGCAGGCGCCTACCAAGATAGGTAGTCCACCACCGATAAAGCACAGCAGATGCCAGCACTCTTGCCCCTAAACGGACCGTCCATCCCGGGGAAATCGCCCTCCCAGGGAGGACGGCGACGTGTTAGGCTGGGGGTGTGCGGGGACTCGGGGCAGGGACGGGGACACACGGAAGCGTGTGGCACGCCGAGGTTGACACAACGGCTTCCAGGGGGTGCGGGGCGGGCAGGGTCCCCAGGCGGGGCAAGGCAGAGGAGCAGGGCACCTCCCAGGCGCCGAGAGGGCGAGAGCCGCGGCTGGCACGGCCTGGCAGCCGAGTAGGCCCGGGCCGCGAGGGGCACCGGAGGGCGGTGCCCGGTTTCCAGTGCGACGAGCGCGGCCCTGGGCCCCCCTCCTGGCGAGAACCCCTCCCCCGCCCCGGCACTGACCTGTCCAGAGCCCGGCTGGGCCTGGCCGGGCGGGGCCTACGCAGCCCCTCGGCCGGGCGCCGCCTGGCGCGGGGTCCCGGGCCCGGGCGGGCCGCCTCCTCTCCGCCGGGAGCCTCCGAGCCGGGGCCCGGGGCTGCCGCGGCGCATCCGACCGCACCGGCCTGGCCGGCGTCAACAAAGGCGGCGGGGGCGCGAGGCCGGGGCGGGGGCGCGGGCGGCGGCCGGGATTGCGCGCGCGCGGCGGGCGCTAGAGGGCTGCAGCCGCCGCGGAGACAATGCGGCGCGTCCGGGACGGCTCCCGCGGCCGCCTCCGCCGGGGGCGGGGCGCGGGGCGGGGCGGGGCCGGCGCGGGGCGGGGCGGCGCGGGGCGGGGCCGGCGCGGACGCGAGCCGCGCGCTTCCTTTGTGCGCCGCGCCCCGCCCCGCGGCCTCCGGAAGGCGCGTTAGGGACCCGGGTTTCGGTTTGGGCAGGCGAGCGGCGCGCCACGAGGACTGCTGCCCTTGCCCCACGAAAGCCCCCCTTGGCGGGGTGGACTGTGACTCCCGCCTGGACAGTTCACTCTCTGTGGGGCCTTGGAGGCGATCATAACAGCAATAGCGACCACCCGTATTTGAGTGCTTAATGTGCGCCAAGCCCTGCGCGCCCGCACGCTCTCCCTTATTGTCCACTGTAACCCTGCCGTAGTCATGACCCTCCGCACTGGGAACCGAGGAACAGAGAGGTGAAGGAGTGAGCGGAGTGACCCAGTCACACCTCCATAAACAGCTTTGGGCTTGCTGTGAAGGTTAACTGAGGAAGTAGATACAAATCGCTTGCAGTGCCTCGCACACAGTTGGAGCCCAATAAATGTTGGTTCTCTTCCCTAAACACACTGGTTTAACCTGAGTCGTCCGAATGGAGCATACCCATTCAGTTAACATGCTAGGAGCTGTGGGAGTACAAAAGACGTCCAATAAGGCACACAATTCTCACCCCTGGGAGCTTTGCGCACCAGAGAGCTGCTGGATGGACGGCAGATTTCTCTCTCAATTCTTGACGTGTCTCTCTATTCCCAGCGTTTCTCCGTGTTCTTGCCTTCCTTAGCCTTCCTTAGCCTCTCTTCTCCTCTCCCGGCCTTTCTCCCCTTAGGCCTCAGCTCATTTTCTTTGTTCCCACGTTTTACGTTTATTTTATATTCCCTGGATGTTTACTTCTCTTCGTTTCTCTTTTCCCCATTTCCTTTCTTTCCCTTTTACTATCTTTCAAATTTTCAAATCCTTTTTTTATTAATATTCACAATCCCTTCTCTCTGCCTCTGCATTTCTTACCTTACATTTTGTTTTACAAACTAAGTTAACACAGGATTGAACAGGCAACTTCTCTCTATTCCCCAACCATGCCCGCACTTTCCTACCTCCCTACCTGATTTCCACTAGCTCTTCCTGGAATGCTCGTCCTCCCGTTTTGCATGTCCAGGTCCTACCTACCCTTCAAGGTCTAGACTGAAGAGCAGCAGTTGGCAAACTCTTTCTGTAAAGGACCTCATAGTAGATATTTTAGACTTTGCAGGCCATCTGGTTTGTCACAATTACTCAACGCTGCTATTGTAGTATGAAAGCAACCGCAGCCAATATGTACATGAGTAAGTGCAGCTGTGTTCCAACAGAGCTTTATCTATGGACACTAAACTTTGAATTTCACATAATTTTCATGCATCACAAAATAGTATTCTTTTGATTTTAAAAAAAAATTTAAATGTAAAAATCATTATTAGCTTATAGGCTGTACAAATACTGGCAATGTGATGGTTTGGGCCTTTGGGCTGTAGTTTGCCAACCCCTGCTCTAGAACAATGTCACCTCCTCCCTTAAATCTACCTTGATAATCTCTAGTTGGCAGTAACTTTTCCCTGTTTGCAACTTTTAAAGCATTTATCTAAAAATCCCTCTGTGGCATTTATTGCATTTTAGTTTTTATTGTAATTTTTTTTCCTGCACATTTTTCATCTTTTCCAGCAGAACTTAAGCTCCTTGAAGGTAGGGTACAGAGCAGACCTTATTTCTCTACGTGTTACCTCCCATCCCACAGTGCTTTGCATGGAACAGGCATTCAAACATACATAGAATGGATAAATATTTAAGTCTTGGGTAGTTGACAATTGTTTCCATTGTGCAAAGCTTACTTCTCTCATGAGCTAGGACCTCAAGAGCAGGATGCTTGTTATGTGTATATCACCTTGATTACATTTCAGAAGGAGATTTTTAAGAGCTTTATGGAGGAGAAAGGTAAGCAAATGTCAGTTCATTTAGAGGTTGTTGGATAACAAATACTTGAACAAAAATGTTGATAACCACCAACCTGGAAACATGGCATGAATCCTCAGTCGGGTCCTATACAATACTTCTATCAGCAAATTGGTAAAAGATGAAGAAAACATGCTATTTAATTTACAAGTGGCAAAGTTAAGCAGAGGAGTTAGTATAATGAATAACATAATTCAGATATAAAAGATTCCTGCCCCATCACTTATTCTTTCTGTGCCTCAGCTTTCTTATCTTTAAAATGGGGATAATAAAAGTTCCTGCCTCAGAGAGTTATCATCAGGATTAAATGAGGACATATAACTATTACTATTTTTTTGCTAGGCTGGAACTATGGGCTAAATTCACAAGACAACATTTAACTGATATCATTAATTATATTTTGGCTCAAGCTATAAATTACACAAATTTGAAACTGAGGAGACCTGGCATGATAGCAGTTTCATGTAAAAAGAAACCTCAGAAACAAAAGTGAAACCCATCCTCTGGAATTCAAGTGATTCTCTGTGAACCAACTGCATCATTCCCATGGAGGCTGAGGAGTTCACGTGGGGCCCTGCCCTGATGAAGGAAGGTGAAGGAAGGTTACTACACTAGGAACCAGAATCATGGCACTGCCCTTCCACACCTGTGTGACCTGGAGTCCCTTCCAGCTTTTGTTTCCTCCCCTGAATAATGGAGATAATAATACTTATCTCTCAGGGTTATCAGGAATGAGCAAAGGACTTAGAATAGTACCTGGCACAGAGCAGGTGTTCAACAAATTTTAGTTCCTCCCTACCACACCATATGGATCTAGGAAACAGTCCTGCCCCTTAAACAGGCTTATAAAGACTAGTGGCTTTTTATATTTGAAATTAATGTGCTGACTTTTGAGGATCACGCTTTAAAAAAATTAATAAAAAGGTAGAATGTGGCTAGACAAGCATGATCAGAATGGTGGGAACGGAGGTCTTAACATATCATAGGTTTTAATAAAAAAATGAAAAAAGTCTCAGATAATCTCTTTTTTTTTTTTAATGGGAGGGAGAGGTAAGAGACATGGCAACTGTCTACAAACACTGTATGAGATGAACTCTGTTACAATTCACAAGAAAGAATCATGACCAATGGTGGCGAGTTCCATGACAGCAGGTTTTCACTTAATTTGAGGAGCACCTTTCTGAGAATTAGAGCAATTCTACAACAGAATGGGCTGCTTTTCAAAATGATGAACCCTTATCATTGCAACTGTGCAAATACAGAATAGATGACCTCTTTCCCATCTTTTAATTTTTCTATTCTTTCTTCTTATTCTTTGCTTTCCTTTTCCTTGATTCCATCCCCGATTCCTTACAGAACAAATTATAACCTTTTTGCCCTACCTTGTCTCAAAGTATTTTTCTTCTTGTTTCTCCTTTTCAATTTCCAAACTCTTTTTCTCTTGGTTCTCCCCACCCCCACTCCCAGCATACACTTAGCATAATGACTGGAACTGCCTCCCTGTGTTGCAGGCAGTCCATGGCTCAGAGCGTCACTGAGATCTGGGCCAAGATTGCTGTGCGAACTGGCAGAGAGGGAAAGGAGAGCAAATGCATCTCTGCAGAAGGCGGAGGTACTGCTGGGACTCTCCCATCAGGGCGAAGGGACCCAGCAGTCTCCTGAATCCCCAGCCATGGAGAAGTTCACTTGTAGCTGAGCCCTCACAGACAGATGGGGATCGCAGAGCTGAGCATGGTTCCTGCAAAGCTGCTTTCTGTGAGCTGAGCTCACGCTGAATCCCCTTCAAGCTGCCCCTAGGCATTTCCTTTATTTTTGAGATATAGTAGCCATCTTGGCGTATTTCCAATTTCAAGAACTCCCTCTCATACTAAAGGAAGCAGAGAATTATGACAATTGGACACCTGCCTCAACTCTCAACTTGGCACGTGTATATGCAGATACACCTGATACCAATCACAGGTAGGCTCAGAGTCTGGCTCTAGAACTTTCAACTCTCCTTTTCTTTCTCTACCCTTTTTATCTTCTGGGTCCCCTTTCTTATCCCTGGTTCATCTTCTCACTTCCCTCCTCTGTTTCCACCCACCCAGCTTCCTTCTTGGGCTTGCAATAGTTTACCTTCCCATTCTACATGCCCAAGTGAAATATGCCAGGGGATGGCAAGGAAGAGCGACTCTCCCTTCCCCAAGTGCCCCGCTACGCTTCATACCATGAGCTGGGGAGTGCTGGATGTTGGGGCTCTTGGGTACAGGCAGGCCACCAGGCATGGCAGTGACAATGGCTTGCTGATGTGGTGATGGGCCAGACCGAGTCTCAGGCACACTCTTCTCCCCAGATGCCACTTCCTTCCAGTCATCAGGGGTGCACTGCTGGGGCTGTTAAGGGACAGGACAGAGAGATGGTCTTCTCATAAACTGCTTCTGCATTTTTGGATGTTTTCCCTGCTTCCATGGAGCTTGGGTAGCAGGAAAAGACTTTAAGATTCAGTCACCCTCAAATTAGGGAGAGCTCTCTCCTTTCTTGGAATACCCAGTGATGGCTTCAACACTCACCCTACCCAGAAACACATCTCAATGGGGTCTGTGGGATTGCCTGAGCTATGGCCTCCCCATTTGCTCCCTGGACCTTGGGGTCAGCTTACTCACCACTGGTGAAGCAGGCTGCAGCTGTAAGATGACGGCTGAAGTGTGCTGGAACCTGCGTGGAGGAGTGTGGGACATGCCCTCGGGATGTCCATTCTGAGGCCCAGCATCTGGTGTGGGAGGGTGACTCTGCTGACTGCCGCCAGTCTTGTGCAGATTGGCAGTGGGGCACTGGAGTGGCAGGGCAGGCGTAACTGGGCCTAGTGGCATGGCATGGGCCTCTGAGCTGGGCTGGAGGGCCACACTGGGAGGGACAGAGGCGAGCTGGGGTTGGGACTGGGCTTGGAGGACAGGCCGTGACTGCTGCTGCTGCTGCTGCTGTGGTTGTGGCTGTTGCTGTTGCTGGATCACAAACTGGGGCTGCAGGTGCTTTGACGATGGCTGTGGGAGGAGCTGGTGGGGCTGCAGCTGAGCATAAGCTGAAGGGGGAAAGGCCAGGTTAGACAGCATGGCTTGACCTCATCTTCTGCTGTCCCCAACTGTGCCCCTCCCACACCCAAATAAAAACGGCTTCCCAAACTCAGTGTCTCTTGCTTTCATTCCTTTCATCTTTCACCTAGAGCCTGGCTTGCTCATTGCCATGGCCCAGCTCTCTCTTCTTGCTTTCTTCCTATGCTAACACACCGGGCTCTTTGGACTGTCCTTCAAAGCTCAGTTCAAAACTCATCTCCTCTGTGAAGGTTTCTTTGGCTGTTCCAGCTGTTCAGAGTAGCACTGGATTCTAAGTATGCCACGTTCTCGTTCTCCGCCATGCCCTTCACTCACTGTTTTCCATGCCTGCAATATCTGCAGCCTCTCCACTGCCCAACCTGGCTCTGTGTGGCTGGTCCTTATCCACGTTCTGGCTATGCTAGGCCTTCCCCAGGAAGAGCTAGCAGACACACCAGTCCTCAGACCCTGGCATCAGGCAGACCAGGGCTGGACTGCCAGTTCCTTTTGTTCTATCCTGCAGGACCTGGGACTAGCTACTCTCTGGGCCTCAGATTCCTAATCTAAAAATTGGAAATAGTTATAGTTTCTGCCCAGAAGGTTGTTATAAGGATGAAATAAGAAAAAACTGTGAGAATAAAATGAGAGAAAATGCCTAGAGTTTTCAGAGGGCGAGGCAGGAGGATGGCTTGGGACCAGGAGCTCGCAACAAGCCTGGACAACATAGCAAGACCTCATCTCTACAAAAAAATTTAAAAATTAGCCATGTGTCATGGCATGCGCCTGTAGTCCCGGCTACTCAGGAGGCTGAGGTGGGAGGATCACTTGAGCCCAGGAGTTCAAGGCTTCAGTGAGCTATGACTGTACCACTGTACTCCAGCCTGAGAGACAAAGTGAGACCCTATCTCTAAAAAACTAAAAGCTAAAATAAAACAAGAGAAAAAAATGATATAATGTGCATAGCACAGTGCCTGGCATACAGTCATGCTCAATCATTTCTAATTATAATTATAAATATTATTTCATTCTTGGTTTAGGTTTTCAAAGTATCCTGGTTTACCTCTGTCATAATAATGCTTATCAAGATGGGTTATGATTGTTTCTTATCAATCTTCCCTTCTAGAACATGAACCCCTTGTCGTCAGAAACTATCACATATCTCAGAACCTAAGATGCCCGGCAGTATATGAGTTTATTTACAATTAGTAAATAAACTTATTGTCCTGACCTAGAATTTATTTGCCATGTGTTGCTAGCCTTTTCTTCTTCTATTTTAATCAGGGTAACTCTTTGAGGTGAGGATTCTTGTATTTAGTAATCCCTTCAGCACCTAGCTTGTGCCTTGTATATGATAAGGACTCAGGAAGTTCAGCTCAGAGATTGTCTTCATGCAGATCACTCTCTGTCTAGTGGCACTGGCTAGTTTGGGATGGAAGCAGCTCAGCTGAATCTGTCCTGCCTAAAAACTGCCCTCCACAGAGACTCCCTCAGCCGAAGAGCCTGCAGAAAGAGGCTGTGCCATGTAAATGCACAGAGGGCCACGGCTGGAAGCTCACAAATGGTTTTTACGACCAAAGGCTCACAAACAATAAAGATAGAGGCAACTCCTGGGTTCTAAGCTAACATTTTTAAAGAACCCTATGATGCTATAGGTGCAAAGTAAGCAGATATCAAACTGAACTAGAAGAGGTACCTTCTTTCTTGAATTTTGTCTATGTACATGCAAGTTTCTAACTCTCTCATCACAGCTCAACATGGAATTCCAAGCAGAATTCTAACAGGAGTGGGAAGGAAAGGACAGAAACAAGAGGTGTTACAAAGGAAAAATAAATGGCCCTTGGTGATTGCTGTTGTAGTCAGAGAGAGGGAATGCAGATGGCCTGCAGGTCTCAGTCTGGGTGACACTGGATGACGGGACGGGGAAACCTGGACACCAGTATGGTGCTGAGGGAAGGATGCTGGGTTTGAGGTCATTTGGTGATTATAAATTGTCCCTGACCCCAATCTAACCCTTGTCTCCTAATCCCACAGCAAATAGCTCAGAGTTTAACCACCAGGCAGAGATTGTTAATCAGGCAAACTTTACAATCAGGCATTCTTGAGAAAACTGCTGATAAGGCACTGGAGAGACACTGCAGATGCCATGTGGCGCCTTTTTAGGCTCCCGCAGCCAAAATGGTTTGCAGATGATGAGTATTGTCACTGAAAATGCAAAAAAAACCTTTTTCTCCCTTCAGACAAAATCATGGGTTCCTGCACCTAGAACAGAGTCATTCTAGAAGCTGCCCCTTTGAGGTGGGAGCTGGAGCTGGTCCAGGTCAGGGACACTAAGAGGATCAGTGGCATGTCCCACCACTTGCTGGCTATGTGGCCTGAGACAAGGTGCTCTTCCTTCTCAGGGCTTCAGAGTTTTGTCTGTGAAACAAGAGACTTGTGCTAGGTGATCACACAAGTCTCTTGCCGTTCCACAATTTGACGGGGTGGCTATAGTGGGAAAATATTTTAAAGTACAGGATTTATAAGGCAGAAAAAAGGTTAGAGAGGAAAAAGATTCTAAAACTATAGAACATGAAAGCATAGTTAACGACAATACACGTTTGGCCCAGGGTTGGACAAGGGAGCTGAGGGCTTGGGTCTCTATTCCTGCGCTTTTCCTCCTAGCCCAGCCCCTCCCACACCCTGCGCTGCTCATGGAAAATGGAAGGCAATCATTTTAGGACGAATGAGGCTAGTATGCACCACGGCTGGAAATAAAGCTCATAAGGCTTAAATAAGTTCATAGATCAAAGACCCCAAGGTATGGGGGGAGTGTAAATCCTTAACCCTTTGAGGTTAATAAAAAGCAAAGACCATAATTTAATTCCAGCATTATGCAGGTCAAAAATTCCTTTTGTATAGAGTATTGCAATGACTTTCTAACTGGTCTTCCTGATTCCAGTTTTTTCTTGCTATAATTCATCTTGTAGACAGAATGCAAATGAATCTTCCTAGTGCACAGATCTTATCTCTGACTTAAAACAACCAGGGACTCTCTTTTGCCTACAGTTTTCTGAAGTCCCTGGCATTCAAGATTTCTTTACAACATAAACTAAACTTTTAATTTTTATTATTTCTTTGACCCAAGCAATCTTTATTGTTCACTGTCCCTTGTACAGAGTTTATGCCTTTTCTCATACTCTCTAGAGTGCCACACATCAAATCCTGGTCGTCATTCCCCAACCCTTACAGCTGACGGGACTCCTCCCTTTCTCTGAGCTGCCACTGAGGGTTTTCTGCTTTGTGCTGCCTGCAGAGAGGGAGGTGCCAGCAGTTGGATGTGGGCTTTTGAGTCAAAATGCTTGGATTTGAATCTGCTGCTTACCAGCTGTGTGACACTGCGTGAGTTTCTTGACCTCTCTGTGTCATCATCTTTAAAGTGGGGGTGAAGAGGATGATACTTATCTCACAGTTATTTCAGTAAATGACATATATCATTTAGAAGGTGGAATTTATGTGATTCATTTGTTTCCTCCAAAATACCTTGAATTTAGTAGATGCTCAATCAATATTGCTGAATGAATGAATGAATGACAACATGGTGGGACTCCATTTGTGGGACTTATTTGTCCCTTGGAACTTTGTTCTCAAGGCTTCTAGTGGGCAGGAGATAGCTCACTGTCCTAGAAATGCTGGGACTCTTGCTCCACAGTCCCTGGGGACTGCAAGTGTGCCAGCCACAGGCTGCAGGCCTGCTCCTGCGCTCGTTTTCCTAGGAGTCCACTGCAACTGACTGGAGTTTGGAGCTACCTGGACTATAGGCACGGGGAGGATGCCTATGGGCGAGGAATGGCATATCTTTTTACTAACCATTAGTATTTGAGACTTAGAAAGTCAAGTGAAAATGTAGTAATACTTTGAACCATTCATACACTCAGCAAACATTTATTAAGCACCTACTGCAGACCAAGCACTACACTTGGTACTGGCTAAAACATGGTCCCTAGAATAGATTATAGTCTAGCAAAAGAGACAGACAGTAGATAGTCTCAGCATAGTTTGGTAAGTGTTATGATATCATATGAAGAACACAGAAAAGGGCATTCAGCTTTAAAAGGAGAGCAGAGAGGGTTTCCCAGAGGAAGTAAGTGTTTAACATGATTCAGAGTTGGGAAGGTAACAACAAGAGGAACAGCATATGGGAAGACTCAGGGGCATAAAATACTGCGGTGCATTCAGGATCCATAGCAGCCTGTACAGCTGAAGCCCAGGGTATCCAAGGGAGAGAAGTCAGAAGATGAGGCAGTTTTAGGTTGGGTCTAAATTATGCTATTGGGAGGTTGAGGATGAGAGGATCCCTTGAGCCCAGGAATTCAATGCCAGCCGGGGCAACATAGCAAGACCCACCTCTTAAAAATAAATTATGCTAGCACCTTCAAGAGGCTGCTCATTTCCAAAGATGTCTTATGTGATCAGACGTCAGGAAGTAACTTAGACTGAGGTTGACTCAAGGTCAGAGCTTCACATACACATAAATAGACAAGGAAGCTCTTTTTAGAAAAACCTAAAGCAATAACCACATGAATTTTCCATGATGCATTCCCTCCAGGCTTAGGGTCAGGAGGAGTTTCAGGGGCTATAGAGCTAAGGGAAGTTTCCCTGTAAGAGGAAACTAGGTTACAAAAACAGGGTTACCAACGGCAGGGGCAGTCTATGATGGTGTATATATGCCTTAAAGTCTTCAGGCCTGCTCCGCAGCCCTCTTGCAAAACTCCCAAATACTCGCTGTTTGCAGGATTCTTAGCTAAGCAGCTTGGAGCATTACAAAAGAAACTGGTATCTGCATCTCTGTCCCTACTCTGCTCTTGGCAGAGGATAGCAGTTCAACATAAGTGGTTAAAGCCAGGAGTTTTAGAGTCAGACAGATCTGGGACTGAATCTTGGCTCTGCCACTTATGGGCTGTGCAACCTTAGACAAATTGCTTAACCTCTCCGGATCTTGACTTCCTGTTCTGTCAATGGCGATACATACCACATAGGGTAGCTGTTAGTATCAAATGGAGTATTTGTCTAAACCACAAAGAAGTTCACTGCCTTTGCTCACTGCCTGGCACCCAGTAGACGCTCAGTAAATGGTAGCTATTCTTAGAATACTATCTGTCATTTGTACATTGCTTTGAACTAATCAAAGAATTTTTATAATTTGAATCTCATTTATTTCTAACAATAAGCCTATGAGACAACCGAGAAGTGTTTTTATTTTATAAGCAAGAACTGACAGTAGTTTCCAGTGACTTCTACAATGCCATAGGTTAAGGAAAAATTGACTTCACTTGACAGGTGAGGCGTGGTGCTTTGCATGTATCAAATGCTCAAAGATGCAGATGGCTGAGTGAGTAATACAAGTCAGAAAGCACAAACTACTACAGTAAGCCTAGGAGTATTAGTTGCAGGCTGTTGAGAGCTTTGGAGGTAATTTTGGAGGGATAGATAACAAAAGGGATTTGTTATGGCTAGAACACAGGTAAGAGCTATATGATGGGCCAAGTACGTAACAGGGGGTAGGAGTAGGGGAGAAGAAACAAGAGCATATTTGCTTGGCTGTGACAGAGGGTCTGCAGGAGGAAGCCCTGAGCAATCACAGTGGTGCAGTGGGCAATGTGGGGAGGGTTTTGAAGGTCCCACAGCAGTCAGGAGTCAGTCCACCAGAAGTGATTACCATGCTATTTAGTGAGCCCTTACTATAGACTAGGCATTATTTCCAACAATCAAATAGGAAATAAAGACACAGTGAAGCTTTTTAAACAAGAAAGAACTAACACGGTCTCTGAGGAAGGTAATTCTAGCAGCGTGAGTAGGATGCCCTGGAGATCGGTTAAGCCTCCTACAGTGAGCAGGCCTGAGCCAAGCAGGAAGTCAGTGCAGAGGAAGTGTCATCAGACCCTGGCGATCAGCTGGTGATAAGTTGGGTGGTGACGGAGGGTGGGAGTAAGAGGGAGAGGGAACAGACGTCTGTCCTGAGCTTACTCTGTGCTGGTCCTTTGGCAGGCCATCTCACCCAACCTCACAGGCTGTGGGAAATATAATCACCTCTGTTTTATAGATGAGGAAATTGAGGTTTATAGAGATTAAATAGCTTGATTATGGTCATTAAACTAGTAAGTGATGAAACTGCAGTCTGGAATCAGGTTAACTCCGAAGCCCATGTTTTTCCCATTCTAACACTCTGCCTTCCTGGTGAAAGAAAGCGATCTCAAAATAACTCTGTGAGCCTGGGGTGTAGGAAGACCCCATGTGGACAGTGGCCCCGAAACTGGGAAAGGGGACCTTTCCACAGAGAATGACTTCAGAGTTTTTGTTTTTGTTTTGTTTATGAATTCTCCAAATTAAAAAAAAACTTGCCTGCAGGTAGGGTGATATCCCAGTAGGAGTATCCTATAGACAGCTGGATATCTACGGGGACAGGGGACGAGGACAGGGATGGATGCTTATTGAGAGGTCATTGGCAGACAAGTGATAGGTGTCTGAAAGGTATGAACAGAAAAGCTCATCTAGGAGTGAGACACAAAGGGGCACAGGGCTGAGTCTCTTGGAAGACCCTCAGCTAATGGCAGTGGGGCAAGGGAAGGAGGAACAGGTTCCACTCACAAGCACAGATGGCCACATGCGCACACGGCCGCTCTGGGCTTAGGTGCTTCCCAGTGCCAGCAGAGATAATCCTCCTTCTGGTCCATTTTTGAAACATATTCATTTTTCAAAGCACAACTCAAATTTCCATACCCCCTACCAGAATTTAAACTCTCATTCCTCTCTATAGCACCCCCCCACCAAGTGCTCAGCACAATGTATGGCACATAATAGGTGCTAAATGAGTATCTGTTGTGCTGAACTGAACAATCAAAGAGACAAACTATTCAAGGATGACAGCTGATAACTCTGTCTGAGCTGTGTCTTTTTCATTTGTGAAATGGAATAATCACTGTTAGGATTAAATGAGATATGTAGGTAAAGCACTTAGTATAGTTCCTGGAACCTGGTTGTTCATTAATTGGTAATTATTATTATTAGCTGGCAGCACCCAGGGAACCAGTGTAATAGAAGCCTCGGGTGATGGATTTCAGGAAGGAAGAAATGCTCGACAATTCCAAGTCCCTCTGTGTGTCGCAGTCGGCTTGCTCACGCTCGCGCCCTCTCTCACGTGCACGCACCACGCACATGCAGTGAAGGATGTTAGGCAAAACATAAAACTCCTCCACTGATCATCTATATCCTGTGGATTTTTCCCCCACCCCTGAATTTAAGAAGAGATTCTTAGTAATCTAATTTTGTCCTACAGGGGATAGTTGAAATGACCTTGGCTAGTTCCATGATTTTAATATGAAAACTGTTGGGAATTTTTATTTCCAGCTAGATTACAGGACCACCTGTATGCTTTGGTTTTTATTGGATCCTCTAAGTAAAAGTGTGTTTACTGCACCGTTGGGTGGCTGTTTGGGAGGGAAATATGGTGCCCAAGAATCCTAGAATCAGCAGCATCCAATTGTCCAACCAATAGGCAGAAATCACTGCTCCCTGACACAAAACACCCTCTGTGTTAAAACAAAGCAGCTATGTGACAGGCCTTCCCAACAGAGAATTCTCTCCCCTCAGCTGAGACCTGATTTGGGTGGAGGATACAGAACAAAGACCTGGCATCTGGACGCCCAATTGAGTGAAAAGGGCCCAGGATTTTCAATGACCCGACATTTCCCTTTCATCACAGCATCTCCCTCCCGGGCAGCAACTTTCTCCTCACCTTTGGGCTGAGTGTGCACCCAAAGCCTGGAGTTTATCCACTAGAATGAGGACTCCAAGAACAAGCCTCCTATTTGGAGCTGTGGCCCAGCTCCCTTAGGACTCGGTTTCCCTGGAGGCCAGGCCCATGGGACCCTTGCTGCCTGCCCTCTTCTGCCCTCTGTTGTTCAGTCCTCATGTCACTGAGAAGGGCAAAGCCAGACCTTTTGCCTTCCCCTCCAAAGCCCAACCTCTTAGGCTCCACTCTCCGCCCCTTACTCCCCTCCCCCACCTGCCCCCCTCTTTTCTGGGCATAAGGGACCTTTTCTATTTGCAGAGCCTAAAGAAGCTGGTTGCCAAGGTGACAGGAGCCAGGAGCAGCAGGGAGCTTGCCATGGGGGAGGGGCTTTGCCCCCAAACAGCTGTCAGTGGGAGCGGTCCCAGCTGGGACTGGAGGGTTTGCCTGCTCTGGAGGGAAACAGCCCCCCCAGGAGAACACATTCCTCTCTGCTATACCGCCCCCACCCCAACAAGTCTCCGCTGGTTACTTTCCCTGGGGGCATTCAGCCAGCCAGCTCAAAAAATGCTCCAATAACAAACAAAAAATGCTCTCTCTCCGGGGCTCACTCTCTCTCTCTCTCTCTCTCTCTCTCTCTCTCTCTCTCTCTCACACACACACACACACACACACACACAAGCACAAGCATGCTCTTCTCTCCTGCTCCCCAATCCCTCGGTTCCTTCGCAGTGGGTTGGCTGGGCAGGAAGCCAGAAGTCACCTCTGCCTGGGGAACTGTGGAGCCCCAAGACAGGTGCTGCTCCAGGCTGCTCCGCAGAATTATTTCAGTCTTTTTTGTTCCAGAGCCCCTGAGAGGATCTGCTGCTCCTAAACCTGCCCCAGCTGCCTACCATGTGGGGGTGGGAGCGGGGGAGTGGAACCACAGGGCTTACCGAGAGGAAGGGGTGGGAGAGAAAGGGAGAATAGCACTGGACGGTGGGAGGCAGGAACAATGCAAGGCCTACTGATTTGTGTCTCTGGGGAGAGGGTCTTTGTGGGACTGCAGCTCACAGCTGCTCCATAGAAAGTTCCGTGGAGCCGCTGGGCTCTGTACTGCATTGCAGCCATGGACTGAGTCTCAGGCCTCACTCATTGGCATTTACGTTTACACGGGGTCCCCAGCAGACGCTGCAAACAGAGTTTTAGAACCCCCAGATTCTTTGGGCTTTGGGGTTAGGAACAAGAAAGGCTCAGGAGCCCCAAATTCTTGTAAGAACTGAGGAGGGTGATCTGGCTTGATGATTAAGAACACAGGGTTTGACTAATATAGACATGGAGCTGGACCCCATTGCTGCCACTTACTACTTAGGTGATCTTGAGTGACGTATGTAGTAAGTTCGTGGCGAGCCCTCTGGGCTTCAGTTTTCTCATCTGTAAAATGGATAAAAATACCTACCTTACAGGGTTCTTTCCAGGGTTTAGAGAAGTGGTATGCATAAAACACTATGCAGCACACAATGGACGTTCCGTAAGTGTCGTTCCCTTTCTGTCCAGTTTTCTTGAGAACTCAGAGTTGCCTAATAGCCTTAGGAGGAGCCCCACAACTGGTCTTTCTTTTGAACAGTTCTTAGAATTTAGAGGGCTGGATTAGATTTAGAGAGAGGTTACATTTTGGCCTGAGCAGGAATGGGGTTCTCAGGAAGCCTTGAGGCCCTGACGTTGCTCTAGGGTGTGTTGGTTGAATGAGAACCTCAGAGAAATGCTAATTTGGGGTCCTAGCAGCTACTGACACACTGGAAGATCCCCTAGTCTTTACCCCTCTGAGCCTCATTTTCTTTTTCCATAAAAGGAAGAGGCTGGGCCAGTCTCTGGGGAAAGCAGTGCCAGACAGTGAGAAACATCTGGAAGCACTGGGCAGTGAGGCCTCTGCAGGGAGGCGCCTTCCTCAGCTCAGCAGTGACCACTGGAATGCAGCGGCTGACCCAATGCCCCTGGGGGATTTCTAGAGCCTCAGGAAGGTTAATAAAGGGCTTTAACTTGGTTTCTTCCCAACTCATATGCCCTGCTTGTGCTTGCCTCTGTCTGGAATGCCTTTCTCTCCCTTGTCTGTTGGGTGGTTTCCTCTGCGGGACAGCATTTCTGACCCTTCCTGCCTGGCAGTGAGTCGACCATGTGTGCCTACAACGTACCTGGTACTTAGTCCTGTAATGGAATTTATGGAATCAAATGGACTTGCTTATATATCTGGCTCCCTTCTTTTGACTCCACACTCCCTTAGGTAAAAAATTCATATTTTGGCCAAGATATATTAAGATATATTCTTGAGATATACTTTCTCAAGGAAAAACTGCAGGTTTGATTGGAGGTAAACTGGTCTGGATGAGGACAGAGCGTTAGTGGTTATCTCGGGATGTGATTGGGGTGATTCTCCCTTTAATGCAAAGCCATGTGGTCCGAAACTATATTTATTTCTGTGCTATAACAGCTTGGTCATGTTCTCTAGACTGATAGGTCTGGCTTCTAGGGCTCTTGGCAGATTTTCCCATTAAAGATTGCCCGCAATAGGCAGCACTGGGGGAGTTTTAGCAGGCAGGGAAAGGATGCTAGCCAGGGAATACTGATTCATCCCCTTCACAGAACCTGCCTCATAAGTAATCTGTTAGATTTATTTCCAAGTGTCACCCTCACTGGCAAGCCTTTCTTAGCTCCTTTCCTCAAGGCTAGAGAGCTCCTCTGCACTCCTCCAGTGGCCAGAGCTTAGATATATATAGCACTATCAAACCTATTGCATTGTACTTGTCTGTCTCCTCGACTAGAGCGTGCCCTCCTTGGAGGGCAGGGCCCAAGTCTCATTTGTCTCTGCACACTCAGAACTGGCAACCCGACTGGCAAACATTAATCAGCAAATGTCTGCTGAATGATGAGAAAATAAACTTCCCACTTCCCCGTCTCCCTGTGTGGCTCCTACACGCTTCTGGCTAGCCCGTCCTTTTTGCTGAGTCTTAGAGAATTTCAGAACAGTCCCCTGCCAACCTCCCACTTACTCAAGGTTACGAGCTATACTTGTGTATGCTAAGATTCCTCCTTGTGCCGATTGTGAAGAAGGACTTGATTATTACAACTGACGGCTTCCTTCCTTAAAGTTAGACTAGAAGCACGAAACAGAGTGGGGAGCTGATGAATACCTGAAGATACAGAGAGGGGAGAGAGACATGTGGCTGGTATCTTAGCAAGCCCATGGGAAAAGGGAAAGCTTGAAGGTTTCCTCCTGACCCATAGTCCTGAGTTTTCTGGGCTAGGATTCCTTCTTCCTGGAGCCCTTACCTGGCGCAATGAGGGGGTGGGTAGCCACAGCAGGAACCGTCCGGCTGAGCCCAGCCCGGCCCTCCATGCTCCCTGGCACACTGCTGTTGCCATCTCCTTTCTTGAGTGGCTCCATCACACTGTCAGTTATGCCAGGCTTGCCACCTGCGGGGGAACCCTGAGCAGTGTTTCTGCCCTGTGATGGGGTAGGCAGAGGCTGGCTACCGCCAGGCGTGGGTTTCAGGGCCAAGCTGGGCAGGACAGGCTGAGTGGGGGGAGGGCCCGAGGCTGCTGCAGCTGGTGTCTGCTGTGTTCGGAGGGTCAAGTTCTGTACCTGGAAAAGAGGGGTCTATGGGAGTCCAGAGAATGCGGGTAGGAACAATGCCAACACACAACCAAGAGAGGACAGAGGTAGGGATGGACCCAGGAATGGCTGAACAGGATAGTGGATTGTAAAATCAGAGAGAAAGGGAGAGAGAATGAGTTAGGGGCTGAAAGAGGAACCAGGAGCAGGTGGAGTTTCTAAAGAGGGCAGGAAAGTTTCCTAGTGACTTAATCCATTAGCAGAAGAAACTGACTTCTGAGAAGGGACTGCAGGGGCAGGGAGGCCAGGCCCTCTCCCTCCTGGGACCCTCCTTCCTTCCCCAAACTCTCAGGATTGGATAAATAACACTCAGAAATAATTCCCAGACAGGTGGAGCATGGAGCTTCCTGTGGTGTGAAAGGCCAGGGCAAAAGTGAAAGTTAATTGATCAGCAGGGCCACCATGCAAAGGATTATCTTGTCCTCAGAAAGAGGTTAACAGCAGGCCTTTCCGAGGCAGCCAATGTCTTATTCACCCTGGTCCCTGGTGCCCTCTGCTGGACATACGGAGGCTGTGCTACCAAGCCCGCTCCACTCCGGGTCTCCGCTCTGTAGCTGGGGATGGGGAGATGGGAGTGGGACGGTGCTCCTTTCCTGCTGCCCACAGAATCTTCAGAGCCACTAGCATCTGTGTGCTCCCACCCAAAGGTAGTACCCAGGATGCATCTTTGTGCCTTCTTCCATGCAGTTTTTCCCGATTCCTAGCAGCGCTAGCATGTGTGACCAGAGCTAGATTTCCATTACGAAGTAGCAACAACAGAGTAAGTTACACTGGGGATGGTGTAAGGTGCAGGAGGTGGCACTGACCACCCATCACTGGCGATCATGCTAGCCCCGGCGCACTGCTCTCTGGCTTCTAACCTATGTTTGAGGGAACGA
Organism: Lepilemur ruficaudatus; assembly: GCA_963574885.1. Taxonomy (NCBI): domain Eukaryota; kingdom Metazoa; phylum Chordata; class Mammalia; order Primates; family Lepilemuridae; genus Lepilemur; species Lepilemur ruficaudatus. The sequence continues at coordinate 25,512 of CAUYRT010075960.1, forward strand.
AACAGGGTGAAGAGGAGCTGAATCCCGCCGCACGGACGAAAGAGCAAGCCTGGGAGCGCTGGCGTGTCCTGTCTCCCACCTGCTATCCTAGGTGGTCCCAGCCTCTCCAAAGGTTCAAAGCTCCTCCAGGGTGTGCGCCGTCCCCAGTGTCAGTACCCGCTGTAGTGGTGCCCACCCCCCTGCCCTCCCACGAGCATGGAATCCTCACCTGGGCGGGGGTGGGGGGCCGGGCGGGGGAGCCAGTGCCGAGCTCAGGCTGCACAGTAGCGACGGTGGCCGTGGGCGTGAAGATGAGCTGAGGGGACAAAGGAACAGTGCCGCCTAGGCTCCTAGCTACCTGCACCAGGTTACCTGGCTGGGCCTGGAATCACAGGAAACGAGGCGCCTTTTACCTGCCCAATGTGGGCTCAGCCACAGGACAGGGGAGTGTAGCCTGGGAGCAGCTAAGGGAAGGCCAGGGAAGGAGAAATAGGAAGGCAAGGAAGGGAGAGACCGTCCTGACCCAGGCTGGGCAGTGAAGAGGTAGGGTCGGGGACAGAGCCACTCTGGGGCTGCACCAAAGCCAAGTCTCCTTCAGAACCCTCTCTGAGGGGCTCATCCTAGAGGGGATCAATATTCCCAGGACACCCTGAAGTCACCATGTCCTCAGCACCCTGGGGATCAGAGACCTTGGGCTGAGACAGATGCCCTAGGACCGTTTTCTAGGTCTAACACACTCTTAAACCCATGGCTGAGTCAGAACAAGACTCTCCTCCACAAGGGGTCAAATTAGATGTGTTCTTTTGGTCATTTTCTCATCAAATTTAGATTTGGAGGGGTGGGCTAAAGACAACAGCAGTGGAGGAACTGGACTGCCTAGGGCAGTGGCAATCTGGTGTCTGAGTCTTGTTTGCAGGAGTGTGGGTTATATGATGTTCTCTGCATGACACCTCGACCTCCGTGTGAGCCCGGCTCTGTGTCAGTGTGGACTTGCTGTGGTCCTGACAGGGTGCTTTCCCTAGAACACAGGTGACACGCCTGTGCCTGTTCTGCTCCCTTGCTTTGGAGAAGGGGCAGACAGGTGTCAGGACCCCAGTTGGGGCAGTAGAGGAGGACAAAAGCGAATTTGGGCGGTGTCACGGTGTGGCTCTGCAGTGCCCTAGGGTAATGGAGGTCTGTTCCATGCTGTGCATCTAAGAGGCTATTCCCTGGGAATGGAGATGCGCCTCCAACGATGGACTCAGAGCCAAGAGTAAAAGTGTAGGCGCGAGACCAGAAAAGTTCACATTCTGGCCACAAGGGCAAAGGGAGGGTAGGACTGTATTGTCTCCAGGACGGTGTGTCCAGGGGCTATAGGGAGGAATCTTCAGAGTGGGAGGTATGAGATCTGAGCCCAACATGGAGCTATATGTTATTGCCTCCCAGGGAGTGTGCTGCTATTTTCTCAGGAAACTCTTCTAAATCTTAGGGACCTGTAAAGTTCCTAAGGACCTGTGCACTGCTTAGGGACAGGTGCAAAGGAGAGACTCTAGGTATGCATGTCCAGGGCTGGTGCTATCCTGAATACATTCTGCCCAAACAAGCTCACCTGCTCTGATTAGAACGGGGGCCCAGCAGGGAGGGCAATGGAGGCAGCAGCATGCCCTGAAGGTGGCTGCCCCCTTCACACCAGGTCTAGAATCCACCTGTGGCCCCCAAAGTTAGAGGTGGCCATTCCTTGTAAGGACTGTCACAGCAGGGGCAGATCCCATTTCTGTAGAGCACATGGATGTTTACACATCTGCCTGCCTTACATGTCTGAGTGTCCAGAACCATCTAGGCATGCACCCACGTACTGTACATGCTAATTAATTTTGAGGAGTGGCCTCTGATAAATAGGGGACAATTCTGTTTCCCTCTGAGAGGAGAAGGAAAAGGGGCATCACGGGTATTCAGCCCGCAGCCCCACCCTCCGTGAGTCATTGAACCTACACCAAAGCTCCCACTCAGCCCTCCAGGCCCCTTCTTTATCCCCCTCAGCCCGAGTGCTTCTTCCCCACCCTTCTGTAATCTCCCAGCTCCCAGTGTCTCTGCCTGTGTCCCTCCCTCACCCAAGCCATGGCCCAGGCTGTGGGTACTCACCATCTGTGCCCTTAGGTACATCTGTGCTTGGCTTGCAGTCAGGCCTGGGGAAGACGTGTTGCCCAAGAGCACAGCCTGCTGGGCGATGCCCGAGGCTGCTGCGGAGTTGACAGTCTGAGCCCGGTTGAGGAGCTGGGCTGCTGCCGGGGAGGCTGCCAGATTGATCTGATGAGAGAGACATAGGAAACAGGAGGTTCTGTTGGGGAACAGAGTCCCTGTCATCCATGTCTTTCTTTCCCCCCTTTTGTTCCTTCATTTACTCAGCCTCCTTTAGGACCATCTCTTGTCCCTGGACCTTGGAGAGCTTCCCTAGTGCCTTGGTGCAGAGCTGCAGGGGGTCCAATGTTGAGGGAGCTGTGCTACTAACAGAGAGCCTTGACATTGGAAAGATGACACAGTTATTAAACTAAGGGTTAGAAGGAGGTATGCACTCTTTTTTGGTGGCAAGAACAACAGATTCCAGCCATGATTCAACATGGCTACAGATTTCCCTCAATTGGGTCTGGGAACTCACGAGCACTGGGGGCAAGGAGGAAGGAGCTGGTCCCAGAGCTGTGGACTCTGCCTGCCGCTCCCCCGTCCTACTCACCGAAGATGACTGGGCTGGGGTCTGTGCGGACACATTGCTGCCTGAAGTGCTCCCTTGTCTGTTGGCCACCAGGCTTGCCTAGAAAAGGACAAACTCCTCTCACTAGAGTCCCAGATCACCCCCAGGCATTCCTGGTGTCTCATCTTCCAAAGGAGGCACTACAGGCCAGCGGTAGGGAGAGCAGCCTCTGGACTCAAGCACCCAATCTGCCTCCTCCATGTGACCTTGAGCAAGTACCCTGGCTTCCTCTTTGATAAAGTGGGGATAATGACAGTAGCTGCCCTGTAGGATTGCAGAGAGGACTGGAGCGCTCTGACTGCTAGCTCTTACTGCTGCCTTCAGCCTCCACCACCCGTCACCCCCGGCCCCTGGCCCCATGCTGAGAGTTTGCAGACACTGTCTAGAATGTCCAAACTGCCCTTGTCCCTTGGTGAGCTTCTTCCTATCCTTCAGGCGTCAGCTTCAGTGTTACTCCAGCAGACAGGCCTTGCCTGACCACCCAGTGCAAGGCCATCCTCTTTGTCCTTCAGTCAGAGCAATCTGTTCTCTTCCCTAGTGCTTATCACAACTTAGGTATTGAAATATTTTGTTTCCTTGGCTATTTTGGTTCCTGTTTACTTGCTCTCTCCCCACCATAAGCTCCAAGAAGACACAGTTCACAGTGTACCCAGTGCCTGATACAAACTTTGCATACAACAGGTACATAAAACATTTTGTTGAGTGAATGAATGAATGTATTCTTCTCAGCCAAGGAGGAGAGAGACCAGCAATAGACAGACATGCTAAATGGGCAATGCCCTTTGCTTGTGGATGCCTCCTTGGAATCCCCGACCTCTTTCTAGACGGGCAGTGACATGGTTAAGAAAGGGGCTCCCCAGTGCTTCTTCCCTGGGCTGGGCGTGTGAGAATCCCACTGCTCCACTCGCCGGCTGTGAGACCTCGGGCTCTGCTCCTCACTGGCCAACAGGAAGTGATGATAGGAGTGCCCGTTTCACAGGGGTTCTGGGACGACTCAGAGAATGCAGTGCCCGCTTCCTCTCCCTTTCACTCTCACAACCACGACCACTGGCACCAGTGTCGGGCCATCCCTCCAAGTCTCACCTGCTGCACGGCCGCCAGGCTCTGGAGCTGGGCACTGCTGAGGTGCTGCTGCTGGAGGGCTGCGGTCTGCAGCATGAGGTGCTGCTGCTGCGCGGCGTACATCTGCTGCAGGTACTGAGCCGCTGTGCTTGGCTGCCTGTGCAGGGCCTGCTGGATCACCTGGGGGCGGGGAGCCAGAGCTCTCAGCTGCTGCACAAGTGCCCTTTGGCAGTAATACCTGGTCCACCCCGATTCTCCCTAACTGCTCAGAAAAGGACGCCAGGACCTGTGACCACCTCTGTGACCACTCGCCACTCTCCAGGGGTGGGAGAAGAGCTGCGCGCAGAGCTTTATCAAAGTCTGCTGTCTATCTTGCTGCTTCTTCCAGCTCCTCCCTGCACAGTCTGCTCCGTGTCAGCTGCCCCCGGGGACAGTCAGCAGCGCACCCCTGCTCTAACCAACTCTGGGGCAGTAGGGAAGCTTGGGGGACAAAAGTGTCCTGTGCCAGGCTTGTTAGGTTCTCCTCTTCCCCTATCCCACCCCACCGGTCCCCCATCACTCCTCAGCCTCAGAGGAGGGTGAAGCTCAGAGGAGGGTGAAACAAGGCAGAGAGAAGGAGGGTGAAGCTCAGAGGAGGGTGAAGCAAGGCAGAGAGAAGAAAGGGGTGGAAGGAAGAGCCAAGTCGGAAGGGGGACATCCAGTTCCAACAATGGCCAGCCAAACTAACACTCAGGCAAAGGCCACACCCTCCCCGTGAGGGCTGGGACTTCAAGGCAGACTTGGGGCTGCTCCCCAGGTTCTTCCCACAGCTTCCCGCAAGTCCCATCAGTCCGTACAAGGAGGTTGCCTTGGCCTTGCAGAGCCGGCCAATGCCACAGGGATGACATATTCCTCTTTTATTCTTTCCCTCCCTCTCTCTCTCCATCGCCTCCTCTTTTTAGCTACTGTCTCCCGTTCCCTGGCCTTACTGCTTGTTCCCTCTTTCCTGATGGGATTGGCTGAGCAGCAGTCTCCAGGAAATGACAAAAGGCTGTTCTTTGATCTTGCCCTGCCCCCAGGAACAAAGAACAGCGAATGCCTTTCTCCAGCACCAAGATCCTCTGTCTTCTTCCCATGAGTCCCAGAGACATTTATCTTCCCTTCTTCTACTTGTCATTTTCCTGCCATCTCTCCCCGGGTGATGCCCTGCCTTGGCCAGGCTTCTGCCTACTTCCTGCCCTTAGCTCTGATGAATTCCCGACCACTGGTTGTTTCCACCCCGGGCCCTATTCTGGCCAATGAGCCTCTGGTTGGAATCTCCCCAGTTTAGTGTGGTTTCTAGGGCTGGTGACTCTAGGACAAAACAACCTCTGGGCTCAGATTTGGGGTTCTGTAAAAACAGCCTGACATCAAAGATCCTCCATGGGCTCTGGTCCCCCAAGACATCCCCACCCCACTCTTCTAAACATTTTCCCCAGATTCCATGTCCCTTAAGTGTACTCTCCTCTCCAAGATCCTCTTTTACATGAACTCCATTCTTTGTATTTTCTGATTCTCCCCAGAATTATTTGTTCTTATTTTCTTTATCTAGGCCTTTATTTTAGACTCCCGAAAGTGACCTCCCCAGCAGTTCAGCCAGCAGTAGTTGAGACACTGTGACTCCTGGAGTCCAGAGAGAATGTCAACGAATGGACAAGGGGGAGCCCCTAATGGTTCTGCTTGGGCACGGAATGTAACTTTGGGTTATTCCACTTGCCAGAGCAGAAACCCCAGATCCTTTTTGCCTAGAGTTGTGACGGGTGAGCACATCCTAACATCACTGCTGGAAACTAGAGCTAAAATACTCAAGCATGAAGGGATGGGAGAGAGGGGCGAGGGTGGAACAGGAAACAGGGTTTTACTAAGTATGAGATGGAAATAACTGGGAGTGGGGAGAGTCCAGAGTATTTGATGGTATCTTCTTTAACTGGATTTTTCAGGCCCTCTCACTGTGCTGTGGCTTCTCTTCTATTCCCTTATCTGGGCCCAGGGCCCAAGCAGGACGAGGTCACCTTCCTAGTATATCCAACTATAATAGCAAAGTTACTTAGAGTAAACACTTCTTGGTTGCAGTCACTTTTTTTCTGCATGTATTATCCAGAAACCTCAAACAGACACTGCAGTGATTAAAACATAGTTTCGGGGTGAGAGTTAGGTTCAACTTTTTGCTTTACCAGAATGACCATGGACAAGTTATTACTTTCCCTGAGTCCCAGTTTTCTCAACTGTAGAATTGTACCTAATAATAACTATTCTCACAGCTGGAGGATAAGAAGATGAACATGCAAAATGCTCAGTACAGTGCTGGGCCCTTAGCAGAGGGCAATACATGGTCATGATCGCATTTCGGAACAGTGTGCAATCACCTGGAAGGCCTCATGGGTGACATTTTGCAAACTGCTGCTTTAGGGAAGAAGGTAAAAAGCTGCAGAGACAAAGGATTGTTTGGGGGTTCTTTTTTGGTCCTCTGTCTTTGAAAAACTTAAGGATTTGTTCTTTGCAGGGCAATGGTCATTTAGAGAGTGGGTTTGGGTTGTGGCTAAGCAGCTCCTAGCCATTTTTTCTGTTTGTTATTTTCACTTGTCCACCCTTTCCACTTCCACACACTCTCCTTCCCAAACAGTGCTCTAGAATCTGAACCATCAGGTAAGAAAGGAGTTTTTCTGATCTGCTAAGTATTTTTCTTATCTCCAAACTGCCTTGATTGGACCCATCTCGCATCATTTCTCCTCCTCTAACTATGCACAGATATATATCCACTAATCCACTCCTTTATGCCCATGCTAGAGTTATTACACATTCCAGTTATTCCACCAGACCACGCCAACACCTCCGCCTGGCTAGCCCTGAACATGATTAACGAATACAACTCCTGGATCCATTAGAGTCTTACCTGCACGGTCTGCCGGTCGGGGATACCGCTGTACACAGAAATTTGGGGACCCGTGGGGCGGCCACTTCCACTACTGCTGCCATTGTTGCAGCCACTGCTGCTACTGGCCCCGCTGGTACTGTTGGTGACACCAGCACTGCTAGACGTATGTGGGACTGGTAGCTCATTCTCCATGGCCTATAGGCTGGCAGGGTCAGGGCACTCGGATGGCAGAAGAGCAGGCAGATGCTAGGAGGGAAGACACAGAAGTGAAATGTTTAACAAACGCTTACTAGAGAACACACATAGTTGACCCTTTGTATTTGTGGATGCCACATCTGTGGATTCAACCAACCATGCATTGAGACTGTCTGAAAAGAAAATTATATCTGTACTGAACATGTACAGACTTTTTCTTATTAGTCCTTAAACAGTACAGTATAACAACTATTTCTACAGCGTTACATTGTATTAGGCATTATAAGTAATCTAGAGATGATTTAAAGTATTTGGGAGAATGTGCATAGGTTATATGCAAATACTATGCCATTTTATATCAGGGACTTGAGCATCCACAAATTTTGGCATCTGCAGGGGTTCCTGGAACCAACCCCCCGTGGATACCAAGTGACAACTGTACAGTACATGCACAGCTCTCCAAACAGCCTGTGCTGGGGCCTCTTGGGAACTGAGGTCTTGAGACACACTTGCCCTCAGAAGGACCCAGGGCCAGGCTTGATTCACTAGGTGAGATCTGAGGTCAGTTCTCCTGATTCTAAAGCCTATGATATCCATTCTGCCCGAGGAGGTAAAACTAGTAAAGGAGGCAGATTTCCCATAACGTTCCCCCTAGCAGTGATCTTAGGGCTCATCTCTCACCCTGCAACCCCTTCATCTTTGAAGTGGGGAAATTGAACATCAGAGAACTTATTTATCCATTTATATAGCCAGCTAGTGAAAGAAGTAGGATTAAAAATCTACAGAGAATAGAATGAGAGAAAGAGGCAAATAAGGAGGAAATAAAATAAAATGTTCATTTTGTTTTGTTTTGTTTTCAAAGCCAGAAGAGCTCGAGTGTGTTTGAAGTCTCTGTTTACTCTGTTAAGTATGTACTTACCAGGGGCTCTCTGACTCTAATGCTGAGTAGGGTACTACACTGAGCAATTTGGTTGAAATCTCAGGTTTTAGAATCAGAAAGACTTGGCTTCATCCTGGCTCTTCCACTTTCTTGCTGGGAAGTCTTGGCAAGTCACACTTGTCTAACCTTCTGTTTCCTAATCTGTCAAATGTGATGGTATATGGATTGTTGTGAGCATGAAGTAAAATGATGACACAAAGTACTCAGCAGAGTGTCACGCACAGACTGAGCGCTGCATGAGCACTGGCTGCTGTTGTGGCCTGGTTCTCACCGTCCAGTGCCAATAGATCAGGCCTCTCTCAAGATGGAGCTGGCAGAGCCTCTTGGAACCTCCTGTCACCATCAGTAAGGAGTGCCAGAAATTCCTTCAGGGCCCATCCTATGGTTTGAACACAGAACTGGAAAGTGCATATTCCCTTGAGGCTTGTGCTTGGGAGTGGAAAGGAGCTGGGAAAGTGGGGAAGGGTGGTTGGAGAGGCACACCAAACCCGAGCTCAGTTTCTTCTCTTTTTCTTTTTTCATGCTATTCCTAAAACTCTCATTTCACTGTATAAGCTTTTCCTTTCTACATGTAAAGATAATATTTGTCACCCCATCATAGATATTCAATCCTCTGCTTGCAGATTATACCAATTTAATAAATGGAGAAAATATGATTTTTCACGTTAATGAAAGTACAAAATACCAAATAGTCATTAATGTCTTGCTGTTGGCTCCCCAGTGCTGCTCACTTGGGGTTACCATTTCTCAGGCTGCCTTCTTCAGACAGGGTGAATTTCACTGTGGGCTGAAAAAAGTGTGGGTAAATGCTAAAAGACAGGAATGTTGGGAGTCAGGAAACCCAAGCCACTCCAGGTGGTAGGCAGCAAGCGGCTCATGGCTTCCAAGGCAGTGTAGCAGTCTTCAAACTGTGCCCATGGCCTGGCTCTTTAAGCAGTGATTTTTTCCTAATGTTTGTATGTCTTCTTTTACTGCCAGAGGACAAAGCCCTTGTCCACAAATTCTGTTTGTCCTGAACTGCACTCAGTTCTGGGCCTCATTATGGCTACTCATTTGTTAAGGATGTGTGTATTAATGATGATGCAGGAATCAACGAAACAGTGAAGTCAACAAGTGCTTCCTGTGCTCTGCACTATACAAATCTACCTTATTTTATGTTCTAGGGAGGATAGGCTAGGCTGGGTAGAAAGTAGAAGGCATAATTCCTGATCTTGTAGAAAGTGAAAAACTAGTTATAGAGAGGAGGCGCAATTGAAATTTTAAGGATCACCAAGCAACAAATCAGGAAATGATAGTTCCATTCAAATGTGGATACACCATAGAGTGCCAAGGTCTCGCCTCAGTTCAGTGCCTCACCTCCCTTACCCAGCGTGTTGACCAGCATTGGGCTTTGGTTCTTGCTTTTCATCCCACTCTAGGAAATCTCAGCTGAGAGTACAGAAACAGGGCAGCAGCCACAGCAAATTAAGAGAATAGCACAAACCCCATCCCGGATGGTCAGGCCACAGCTCTTTTCTTTGCAGCTGCCACTAGGACAGATATAGTGGACAGTATATACTTAAACCTTGTGGAGAAATAAAACAAGACACAATTCTAAAGAGAGCATGTCATTTCTTTATAGAAAAACTGCACAGGCAATGACAGCCACTGTTCCTCATGCAGGGGAGAGAGACTTGCCGCAGCAAGCCGGGGACATAGGCGCAGCGCACTTCCTGCACTCCTGCCCACCTGTCGCCTTCCTTGTGCAGGCAAGCACGCCTTTTCCCTCTCTCCTCACTCTCCAGTAGTCTTTGCCTCGCCTCCCCCCTGCTCCTCCTGCCCCTTGTCCCTATCTTCTGTCACACCTGTGCTCACACTCCCTCCCCTGCACCACTGATCACTGGCACAGGCCTCGTGTGCTTCGACTCTCCTGCACGAGAGCATATTCCCCGCCACTACTCTCATCTTCTCTCACCCTCCTGCCCTCTTGTGATTGATCTCACTGGTTGCTCCGGTTCGATCTAATGAGCTCTGTCTCCCAATCTTGACCTCCCTGCTCTCTCCCCACACTCTCTCCTGGCCCTGCTTGGCCTCCCTCTGCATCTGGCTCCTTCTGGCTCTCCTTGTACCTGCTCCCTGGAGGCACAGGCTCCCGTTCCCTCTCCTCTCACTTGAGGCCTCCCTCTCCCTGGGCAGCTCTCTCCCGAGCCTGATTAGCACATCTCTCTCTCTCTCTCTCTTTCCACCCTGTCTGTCGGGCCTGCACTGTCTGTTCTAGCCCATGCTTTTATACCCACAGCTGTCTTTCAAGTGCGCTCTGTCTCTCTGGCTGTCTCTCAATCACTCATGCAAAAGACAGGAGGGAGGACAGACTCTGACTAGAGGATTAGGGGATTAACCATTTTTAAGTGTGAAGTATCATTAACTACACTCACGGTATTGTGCAACCCATCACCACTATTTCCAGAACTTTCTCAACACCTGAAACAGGAACTCTGTAATCATTAAGCAAGAACTCCCCATTCTGCCTTGTTCCCTTGCCTAGCCCCTGGTAACCTCTAATCTACTTTCTGTCTCTGTGAATTTGCCTATTCTAGATATCTCATATAACTGGAATCATACAATATTTGTTCTTTTGTGTCTGGCTTATTTTACTTAGCATAATGTTTTCAAGGTTCATCCATGTTGTAACATTATCAGAATTTCATTCCTTTTTATGGCCGAATAATATGCTATTCATTTTGCTCATTCATTCATCTATTCATGGACATTGGGCTGCTTCTATCGTTTGGCTATTATGAATAATGTTGCAATGAACATGGCATATATCTAAGTCCTTGCTTTCAATTCTTTTGGGTATATACCTAGCAGTGAAATTGCTGGATCATATGGTACTTCTGTGTTTGGGCATGTGAATATCCAGTTGTCCCTGCACCACTTGTTGAATCACCACTGTTCTTGGGCCCACAGTCCCCCTAAGCTGCTCAGTGTGGTATATGAACTCTCCAGGATCCAACCCTGCCTGCCTTCCTGGCCTCATTTTTTGTATTGTTTTTCCTCACTTCACTCTCACTGGGCTTAGCATTATTCCAAATGACCTGAAGCTTTGGGCACCTCGCTCCTTTCTGCCTCTGTGGCTTACTCATGCCATTCCCTCCCCTAAAATGCCTCCCTTCCATTTTCACTTAACCAACTCCTTAGATCTTCAAAACAACTTGAGTTTCTCCTGTGAAACATGTACTAAATGCAACCTCCTCTAACTCTTCTCTTCCTTGCTTCTTACTTCCAATTAGTTTCCAGTTTCTTCCTTTAAGCCACCCAGTTGGATGGCTGCTCCCACAACACTTTGTACTTACCTGTCTCTTATACTTAGCACTTACAATGTAATCTTACAAGAAGGTGATTTGCTTGAGGGTGTATCTTCCCCACTGGACTCTGAACTCCGGGAGAACAGGGATCATGTCATATGTTCCCATATATACATGGTGCCTCATTCCATAAATGTTTACTGAATAGAACTGCTTGAAATACACCACACTCCATCCTACTCTTCATCTGAAAGTTTAATTTACATTTCATCTGCAAAATTCCTCCTAACTAGTCTAAAACATAAACCACCTGTGATTTAATTTTAGTATCTTCCATCAATGGTATCTATACTACTAGTAATGATTATATATTGAGCACCTACTTGTCAAGCACTATAGTAGATGCTTTATGTATACTATGACCTTCCTTATTGGGTAGGTATTCATTTCCCAATTTTGTTAATGGGAAACTTATCTAAGTCATTTACCTAAGGTCATCACAGAACTGGGATTCAAAACCAGGTCTGAACCAAAGCCAGAACTCTTCCCACTATACTCTGCAACTTCACCCATAATCTCACCGTAAGCCATTATTTCAATGACATTGGGCAAGGTCCATGTCAGAGCACACTAGATTTCAGAGTTGAAAGGAACTGAGATCACTGAATTTAATCCCCTAATTCTTAATCAATATCCACTAAATATTTTATACTTATAAAATAATCTATGTAATATATACATAAATGATAATATGCTTGGGTACCCATCAACCAGTTTAAAAAATCGAATATTACTGTAACTTCCCTCATTTTTCCTATGCAAAAACTGAGGCGCAGTTTCTGGAGAAGTGACTTATTTAGGGTGACATGGCTCCTTTGACTCTCCCCTAGTACCAAGGAAGTACCCAGAAAACCTACTGGCCTCACGGTGGCAGAGATTTACTGACAAGAGGGTTGGAGTTTGCCCTGAGGAGAGATCAGAAGCCAGGGTCTTGCCATATGTCACTTTTTCATTGGTCTCCTAGTAGAGAAGGGAACTTGAGTTAGAAAGAAATAGAATTGATCAGGAAGTGTGGACACATAGAGTAGCTTTCAAACTTTTTCTTCTACAGTTCCCCTCTTTGAACCACAGCTTTCAATTCATACGTCCCCACTCCCACCGTCCTTCTGCCTCACAGCGCTGTGCTGTTGGGAAGCAGAGGAGGCGTCCTGGAGTCTCAGCGACGGCTACCTAGGCATCTGTGGCCTCTCCTCACGTCCTGCCCTCTGGTGCCCCACATTAGAAAATCTGAATCTTTAAAATTCCACATTATCTAGGCTTTAAGCGTTTTACCCAGCCCTACTCAATTTCCTTTCCATTCCTCCTCTTATTCTTCCCTTCTCTTCCTTCTAACTAGTTCTTTATTTCTTTCCCAAGGCCACCCATTCCTGTGGACGCCCACTATGAACCACGGCCAAATCTCATCAGTGGCTGACCTCCAGAACTCTAAGTCTGGTTCCAGCTCGTTGTGTGGTTTTGTGTGAGCCCAGGCTCTGAAGGGCTGCGATTCCTATTTCAGTCAGTTCTCTTCTCCTAACCGCAAGGGACCACACTGAATGACGGGTGCTGACTGTAACTGGCTGGGAGGGTGATCGTATTACAGGTCTCTGCTGCCCATAGGGCCTGCGACCAGCAGCTGGAGAAATGCTGATGCTTCTGCCCTCCCAGGAGCCGCCAAGTCTAGGAAACACTAGGCCTTTGTCCCCAGTGTCAGGGAAATCCATTTGCTGTGGATTATAGCTGTGACAGAGGTTCCAGGAAAGCAGCGGGGAAAGATACTGAAAAGAGCTTGTGAAATCTAGCCCAAAGCCCTGGGGTAAGGCGGGGTGAGGCTTGTCCTAATGGAATCAGAGCCTGACAGGAAATGAGAAGTCTAGTCAGCCCCACGATGGTTGCTGGTACTATCGTGCCTGTTGTCGCGTGTTTAGAGAGTCGGATAAGGCAGGGTGAAGATGCTCTTTTGCCATGGCCATGGCTCTGCCTCTCCTCTGCGGTTGCCTGTCTGTCAGAGACACAAGGCAGTAACAGCTCAGGCTCCAGGCTCCCTGGACTTGGGGGATCCAGAGGAGACTTCCTTACTCCTCCAAGTTGCTGCGGGAACACAGCATCCTGAATTGTACCAGTCTAATTATGCCCCTGGCAGCGGTTGGAAGCTGCTGATATACTGGGTGCAGTCCAGATGGATTCAGCTCAAATCTCCTCAGAAAGCTCCCCTCCCTCCCCAGTCCTCTGTGTGTTGCCACCTTTAGAGTCTCTGGAAACTGAAGATAATAAATGAAGGCCAATAAAAATAGAAGTGAAGGATGAGAAGTTAAAGCCGATCATACAGCCCCAGCAATCCAAATAGCATGAATTCATTGTGAAACAAAATGCCATACATTTAAGCAAATAAACTTTTTCTGCAACCTTACTGTTTTCTTCCTAATTTATAAAAGAGAGACTATGTCAAATATTTATATTACAAGCTGGTGCTGGGTGGTTGAAGAATATGAGGAGGAAAAAGAAGGATTTGCTCTCTTTTGGAAGGGACATATAGTTAAAGCCACGTTGTGCAAATGCTGAGTGTCTGGGGACCGAGACCTGAGGATGAGTCTGTCTAGACTTGGGCAGCCTTGGTCTCATTGCTAGAGCAATGATGGGGAGATACATTCTGTATCTTCTATAAGTCCCTCATTTAACATGAGAGGTGTCCTTATAAAAGAACACCATGTGAAGAGACGGACACACCCAGGGAGAAGATACACACAAGACACATACAATCTCCACCATGTGAAGATGGAGGCAGAGACTGGAGTTGTGCTGCCACAGGTTAAGGACCACCTGGGACCGCCGGAAGCTAGGATGAGGCAAAGAAGGATTTCAGAGGGAGCACAGCCCTGCTGACACCTTGATTCAGACTTCCAGTCTCCAGAACTGTGGGACAATACATTTCTGTTGTTTAAGCCACCCAGTTTGTGATACCCTGTTATGGCAGCCCTAGGAAACTAATACATGGCCCAATACTAAACCTCACCAGCCTAAAAAGGTCAAATGAGACTAATGGTAAAAAAGGGTGCAAAGACGTAGAAACAACCGTGTTAACATAGAGCTTGGCATGCTCCAAGGCAGGGGTTCTCAAAATGTGCTCCCTTGGCAACTCTCCAAAAATGCAAATTTTCAGGCCGCACGTCAGACCTACTGAATCAGAAATTCTGGGAATGGGGCCCAGCAACCTGTGTTTTCATGAGCCTCCTGGCAGATTCTGATGCCCAGAAAGTTAGAAAACCATTACTCTGAGAGGCTTCATTATCAACTCTATTATGAAATTAAAAAGTGGCAGTCACATTTATGACATAAGATGGTCATAATGAAGTTCCTGAAAGATGGGACTAGAAGCTGGGGAGGAGTGGGATGGAGGAGGGTTATCAAATATCCTTTTTCCCTGCTGAGAATCCCAAAATACCTCCATGTGGAAAGGGGAGAATGTTGGCAGCACTCACTTTAGAGATCTTCCTATTTGTCTCCAGCCTCACTGCCTACCACGTGCCCCCACACAGCAGATTCCAGAATTAGTCACACTCTGTGTCTCATGCTTTGCCCAGACTGTTCCCTCTACCTAGGCCACTCCCTGTTCCCCTCTCTCCCATCTCCCTGCCAGGACCCATCCTTCTCTGCCACGTAGCCATAACATCTGCTCGTCCTACAGGCTTCCCTTCTGTACCCGAGCCTGGATTTGGTGCCTTCTTCTCAACTTTGACAACATAGCAAGACAGCTGATTTTCTTCACTAGGCAGCGATTCTATCACTTTTGGATCCCTAAGGCCTAAGATGGTGCCTGGCCAGCAACAGTCAGTATTTGTTAAGTGAGGAATCAAGCTTGAAGCTCTACTGAGAGACAGACCTTTGCCTCCTGATGAGGAGTCCTGGGTTAAGATACTGAAGCACCCCATGAAAGTACAATGTTATCTGAGAAGGTACCCTTGAAACTATTAATAGCCATTAACACCTTTACTCAAGTTTGTTGGTCCAATAAACAGGGCCCAGGACACATGAATTTTGATTTGGGAGAGGAGTGAGAGGAGAAATAAAAGATAAGTGGTGTCGAAGTGATGGGTATGGGGGGTCTGGTTACTGTAAAAGGTAGACGCAGAAGATCCTGGCCAGAAAGTCTGGGTTCTAGACCCAGAGATACCATTTCCCAGCTAGAGCGCTACATCAGCACCACGTGGAGGTGGTACCTTACCTCCTACCTCACAGAGCTTTTGACAAAATAGATACAGAAAGCATTTTGGAAACAAAGTCCCATGAATGCAAAGTATCTTGAGAGAGAGTTCAGAAAGAGGGAAGGATGTTGTATTCCATGACATGAACAAACATCGCTAGGGCATAGTCTACACATGTGAATACAACCCTGGCCAAGGTATTTAACCTCTCTGTGCCTCATTCTCCTCTTCCGTAAAATGGACAGATTTGTAGTATAGACTTTATTGGTTTCTTTTAAATAACAGGTGAAATAATACACTTAAAATACCTAGCATAGCTCAGCCACAGATTGGAAAGAGAGTACGTTAGGACAGGATAGAAGATAACTTTCTTTTCTACTCGAGATATTATAAAAGATACTCCAACTTCCATAACTCAAAGTTAGAAAAATCTTTCTCATGCCTAGTGACAGAGTAAATTCTTTATTCTATCATCTCAGTTTGTCCTTGTTTAGTTTTACTAGTGCCGTGCATTTTGGGGATTTGTACATATAAATCTCAGTAGCCAAGGCCACAAAAAAGACTGCTATAAAAATCTCTCCATCTTGAATCTCTCCACAAAACAAAGCACATGTACACACACACAAAGCAACACACACAGCACATATACACAAAGCAACACACACAGCACATACAAAGCACACACACAGTACACACACACAAAGCAATACACGCAGCACACGCATATACACAAGCACACACACAGTATATACACTGTGCATACACAGCACGCACTCAAAGCTACCATTTCTAGAACTTGCCATTTTTTGCCCCCCCTGCTCAGCCTTGGATTAGTCTGATGCTGGGTTAAACCATGGTAGGCTGGTCTTTCTGCTACTGCTATGTCTGACAAGCATAACTAAGCCAAGACGGGTCACGGGAAACAGCTGATTACCAGGCTTTCCGAACAAAGTTCAAGGGCCTAGAAACTTACCTAGAGTTTTTTTTTTTTTTTAACCAGCCTTCTTTTCTCTTCTTCCTCTTGTTCTACCCCTCCAAACTGGACTGTATCTCAGGCCCACCAGTGGCCTTGTCGGTACCACTTAACTCTTTGTAGTGCTTGGAGTCAAAGAGTTTGCTGACCCCCATGAACACCAGCATCGAGAGTGCCTTGGAGAAGCGAGGACTGTGCTGGGTGCCCTGATTTCCTGCAACCATCTGAACATGACATGCTCCCCCAGGGCTTCTTCCAAGAGTATAGCCTTCCTCCCTCAGAGTTTCCCTTTACAGCCATATGAGGAGATTAAGGGAATGGGGGTTTAAATACTTTGCTATATTCTAGACAGACAGACTGCCAGGGATAGATGGGGTCTGCTGTCATGAGACTTGCATTTGGTATGTAAATGGTCTTTTATCCATTAGGAGCCCAGCGTTCTTGGGCCTGGGGCTGGTAAATGACAATAATTCTTGCCATTTATTGCTTGCTCAGGGACGGAAGGTTTATATGCATGATCTCATTTATTCCTCACATAACCCTATGATGCAGGGATTATTTCCTCATTTTTCACATGAGAAAACTGAGCTTCATAGAGGCCCTATAACTTATCAGAGGCCACAGAGCTAGGAAATGGCAGGTGTAGAATTCAAAACCAGGGTTGTATGTCCATGCACAAGAGGCAGAACTACTTGTGCTGACTCCAGTATAGGCTTCTCTGGGCCAGTCAGTGCTTATGAATTTAACTTGGCTCCTATAGTCTGCTGTATAAAAGACTATTTTGGCTGGGCATGATAGCTCACGCCTGTAATCCTAGCACTCTGGGAGGCGGAGGCAGGAGGATTGTTTGAGCTCAGGAGTTCAAGACCAGCCTGAGCAAGAGCGAGACCCAATCTCTACTAAAAAAAAAAAGAAAAAAAAAATAGAAAAAACTAGCCAGGCATGGTGGCACACATCTGTAGTCCCAGCTACTCCAGAGCCTGAGGCAGGAGGATCACTTGAGCCCAGGAGTTTGAGGCTGCAATGACGCCACTGCACTCTACCTGGGTCTGACAGAGTGAGATGCTGTCTCAAAAAAAAAATAATAATAATAAAAAAAGACTATCTTACATGGGTCATTGAGTCATCTTAAGCAGTAGGGTTAGTCCAAGACAAACTTGTCAAGTGTAACTCTTCCAGGCTCTGCCTGGTATCTCAGAAATCTATCACACTTGAAGTAATAATTAGGGTATGTTTAACATTTGTAGGCCTTTCCTGTTCATAAAGTATTTTCATATATATTATCTACACATAAGACTAGTCCTTTTAGCAGTGTTTACAAAATCATTTGCAATCATTTAATTGAAAAGTAATACAGAACAAAAACAACTGCTCCCAGTGATTTGGAGAGAGGGGGAAGAGGAAGCTGACCTTTCTGAATGCCCAATATGTGCTGGGCACAGTTTCAGGGAACCAGCATGATTTATGAGAAAGAGGAAGAGCTATATAGTCAGTGAAAGCTATTTTGATTCCTGCCTCTGCCCCAGCTGGGAGATCTTGGACACGTTACTTAATGTCCCTGGGCCTCAGTTTCCTTATCTGTAAAACAGTGGTAATCATATTGCTTATTAAGAGTTATTGGGAAAAGTAAATAAGAAAACGCAAAGCAAAACACTTAAGCACCACATGCAGTACAGAACAGGCGCGCAGCAATGATCAACCTCCCTTTGCCTGCTTCATCTTTCTAGCATTGCTTTACAGCAGTAACTATAGACGAGGTAACAGGCTCTAAGAGGTAAAATTCTTTTCCAAGATCATGAAACTATTAAGTGGCATAAACCAGAAAAGGCTGAATCTAGAGCTCATGTACTTTGAATGTGGAAAAGGGAAAACTCTCAAAACATTTGGGCTTTGAATCCTTTGTAAGTATTAAACATAACTCTTAGTCCTGGCTTGGACATAAGTTTTCTACCAGACTCTGAAAAGTCCCATTCTCAAATTCTAGGAATTTTTGTTCTCAGGAAAAGAATAAAGAGAAAGGAAAAAAAACCTCACCTACAAGTGAAACGGTAAAAAGTGACAATCAGGGTAGGCATAAACCACTGGGTGTGTGCCTGTGAGAGGGGGGTGTTCACATATGTACACTTACGTACATATGTGTGTTGGGAAGAAAGGGAGAAAGAGAGACTGGTAGTTAGCAACTGCTGTTACTAGATAAATCCCCCCACAATTCCAAGCTCTGTGCAGTGGAAGTGCTTTAGAAAACCAAAGTGAATGTTTAATATACATTCTTGTTGGGTCTAATTGTCATGCAACAATTGATTGATCAGTTTAAAGGAGTCTGGATTAACATTGAGCCTACATTACATTGTGAACGGGCGTATAACTTGAACTTTTAGCTTCCTTTCTCCACTCCCTTCTTCCATCCTGAAGGCCTCGCTGCTTTGGCCCAGCCCGCCACTTAGAGGGCCCAGCCCTTCCTATGAGGCTTCCTACTGCGTTGCTTCTGCCCAACCAACTTGTCCTGGCAGCTGTTTCATAGCTCTGGAATCACAAAGCTATTCCAGAGTCCCAGACCCAGCATGTGGCCTCCCACCCTCATTTATCCCAAATAATAGCCTTTAGTTCCTATTAATGTTCCTTTCTAGCAGAAACATACCTATGTGTCTGTGGTCAGCCTATGACCTCCTATGACCACCAGCCTTTTGCTTCTTATCTTATTTGGAATGTTCTATTCCATTTTACACTTTTAAGTTTGCTTTTCCTCTCTTAGCATACCCATTGGCTTTTAGTGTCCTGTATTTCCAACCCATTCTCTACTATTTATAGGGGAAAACTGTCTAAATGGGTAGATCTCCCTCAACCCTCCACACTTTTCCAGCCAACTATAACTCTAAACTCTACCCTACTTCTTTCCTCATATTTATAAAACTTGGGTAGCTAATTTTGACAACTAAAGAAGGCAGAACTAGGACTAAGGGTGGAAATTATAAGGAGACAGACTTCAACTCAATAGAAAAGAGTACTTCTTAATAACTGGAGCTGCTAAACAAGTGGAAGGGCGCTGCTTCCTGAGAACAGAGCTCCTGGTCATGGAGGTGTTGAGGCAGAGGCCGGGCAGCCACATGGCAGATGTAACGCATGTGGCTTTGCCTCTAGGGCCGCTTTGAACATGGTAGTACATAATTCCATGAAAACCTTGTACTGGACACCAGAAATCCACCTGAAATTCTGTTTTCAGTTTCTTTTTTTTTTTTTTTTTTGAGACAGAGTCTCACTCTGTTGCCCGGGCTACAGTGCCGTGGCGTCAGCTTAGCTCACAGCAACCTCAAGCTCCTGGGCTCAGGCGATCCTCCTGCCTCAGCCTCCCAAGTAGCTGGGACTACAGGCATGCGCCACCATGCCCGGCTCATTTTTTCTATATATACTTAGTTGGCCAATTAATTTGTTTCTATTATTAGTAGAGACGGGGTCTTGCTCTTGCTCAGGCTGTTTTCGAACTCCTGACCTTGAGCGATCCACCTGCCTCGGCCTCCCAGAGTGCTAGGATTACAGGCGTGAGCCACTGCGCCCAGCCCCTAAGCTGTTTCTTATATTTAACTGTTCAATTTGTGAACATTTTAGATGCTAATCTTGTTTTTCAAGCTGCAGGGCATCTCCTAACTGGTTTTTATTCTAGTTATTAACGAGAAAAGTGAATCCCATTAGTATGAACTTCCTGACGCTCATCATCTACTTAAGGTGGAGAAAAACCACTGTTCTTATTTCATACATGGGGCAGCCACAAAGTGGCCAAGTAGAAAAGCTCACCTTTTTTTAGATTCCCACAACACTTGTCAGCCACCCAACCACTCACCAACCACTGCCATCCACCCTTCCCGTATTTATTGAACAATTACTCTGTGCTTGATGCTGAATGGAATACAAAAGTGACTCAGATATTGACTCTTTTCTTAAGAAGTTAACAGTTTAAGAGGAGAAATAACAAAAGTACCTTTACAAAAGGTAAATATAACAGGAGGCAGCAAATTTTTCTGTAAAGGGCCAGATAGTATATAGGTTAGGCTTTGGAGACTATATATGGTCTCTGTTGCATATTCTTCTTTGATTCCTCACCCGCCCCCCCCACCAAAAAAAAAATTTAAAAATGTAAATATGATTCTTAGCTTGAGGACTTTACAGAAATGGGTGACAGGCTGGATTTGGCCTCCAGGCCCCAGTTTGCCCACCCCTGAAATGTAATAAGGGAAGGGGTAACTTTCACTTGAACTGGCAAGTTTCATTTGGGGTAGGTGTTTAAAGATGGGTTTGATTGGGGACATTCTAGGTAGAAGGAGACCATCCCCATTATATGTTATCCCCTGTTTTCTATTATTAGAGCAGAGATTTCAAAGGGTGGTCAATATATCACCTTTGGGCTTATTGGAAATGCAAATTTTTAGGCCCACAGTGGTTCTCAGACTTTAGCATACATCAAAATCACCTGGAGGGTTTATTAAACTAGATTGCTGAGCCCCACCTCAGATATCTGATGCTACAGGACCATACTTTGAAAATGACTATTTTGGTGAAAACTAGGGAAGCAGAGGTGGAACAGAAATTGTTCACTATTTTAATGTCTGAGAAAGCAGTGATGAAGAATT
The DNA here is from genome assembly GCA_963574885.1 of Lepilemur ruficaudatus. Lineage (NCBI taxonomy): Eukaryota > Metazoa > Chordata > Mammalia > Primates > Lepilemuridae > Lepilemur > Lepilemur ruficaudatus. The sequence goes on from CAUYRT010075960.1 coordinate 46,432, forward strand.
GAGAAATAAAAGGTAATGAAAGTCACTGCTGGAGACAGAAGAAGAAGAAGATCTGCACCTGAAGGTGTGCAGAGCACCAGGTTTGTTCCATGTAGTACGTATGCTCAGAAAGGAGCTTCGAGCCACTGTGAATTAGAGATGGCTTTTTTCCTCCAGGGCAGGAGCTCTGAGTCTCGTGAGGCTCCTCCACTAGAGACAGCAAGTCACTGTGGGGGGCTGTATGGTTAGGAGGATCTTCTCTTCTGAGTCTTGGTTATTGGCAGGACTTGCTCCTGACATATTTGCATATTTTTACCACTCCTACAAAATGGTCCCCTCTGCACTATGCCTGGGACTATCTCCTTTGATCAGGCAAACATAGTAGTGCTTCTGTTTTAGCATTTTAAAATTAAATGGCTTCTAAAACTCAGATGTGGAGCTCAGGGAGGCTGAGCTATGGAGGGGGGAGGAAGGGAAAGACAAGCCAGAGAGAGTACACAGAGGAATTTCAGAGGAGGCTATGGGCAACCAGACACACGAGGAGTCATTAATCCGGCAGACAATGAATGGCAAAAGGCAATTAGCTTGCCTGGGGTTGTAGCAAGCCAATGAAGTATGCAGTATGGCAACTGAGGGTCTAGTGTAAGGGCAGGGTCACTGCTAGGGAACTCAAAAGGAGGGCAAGAAAAGGGAGGTTAGAGGTGGGAAGCCTGGGGCTAGCATGAAGGGAAAGGAAAGTGCTCCGGGTCTTCATCAATATTCATTATCCAGTGGAAGTGTCCAGGTGTGGCTGTGTACTTGCCAGGGCTCTACATGCCTTTATCCTAGGACACAATCTTGAAGATGAACTAGATGCTTGGGTTGGGTGCACACACGTGTGCATACACACATACATGCACACACACACAGATGCTCTCTTCATATTGCTGCCTCTTCATCACCTGCCTAGTGTAAGCAGGCAGAAGGGTAGGCTGGCGATTGCCTGGCTGAGTAAGACTAGGACCACATGCCTAAACATGGACAGAGTTATAACAGACACAGTTCTGAACTTCAGTCTATGGGGCTTCCTTCCACAATTTAAAGCTTGCTTGTTTTTTCTCTCACATGCCTCATTTACATATGCGTTCTCACGTTTTGTGCCTTGCAGGCGCTCACAGCCATGCTAATGGTTCTTATCTGCCTATACACATTCTCCAGATACATTCATTTATACACCCTCACTCACAGTCATTCCCATGCATTAAACACTGCCTCCTGCTTCTAAAAATCACTTTGAATGTCAAAGTTGCTTCTATAGCTTCTGTTCCTGCTGTTGCAGGGCCCTCCTAGCTTTGTCATTCTTATAAAAAAGGAAAATGTACCCATACTGGCTTGACTGAGTAAAGAGCCCAAAGCAAAACAGATTGTCCTACCGTGGGATGCAGGTTTGTGGCTGTGGTGTCCCCGCCTTCAAGACCATCCCATTTATCTCTCTTTGTTCCACTCCCTCTCTCTTCCTGCACAACACTGCAATCACACACATACTCTGTGTTGGGGGAAAAAAAAGGACAGCCTAATTTCCTGATGATTATGTTGTTACCTAGCAACAGCCAATCAGGGGCTGGGCTTTTTGCCTGCAGTATTTCATGCAAATAGTTTGGAGAAATTGCAGGGTAACCCAGGCTGCTTAGTCTGTCTTCTCAGGGGACACATTACAGAATAAAACCAACCTGAAATGGGACTATGAAGCTAGGCACATGCTTCAGATAGCAGGCCATCTGATCTCTCTCCTTGCTGACTCTGTCCTGTACCCCCTTATAAAAGCACTGGGTTCTGCAGACAGACACTCAGGGAGGCCAAAAACTTGCTCATGGGTAAAGCAGCCATCCTTTGCCCTGGATCTTTGTACTGATGGTTGGCGTCCAAAGCAACCTCTGATACCCTAATAACCCTACTTCCCGGGAAGGCCAAGAATGTGGCATACTCGGTAGTTGCCTGTGGAGGACAGGAAGGAAAGCTCCTCCTCAGCCTTCATGTTCATAAAGGAGCCAAAGCCTGCACTTCTAATCTGATTTACGAGCCTCATCTATGCCCATGTTGGCCTGTCTCACAGGGAAAACACGTCATGTGCAACTGCATTTTTCCTGGTGCTAACTGGCAAATCCTCATTTAAACTGGCTGAATGAGAGAAGCCACATCACTTTTAAGGCCACTCAAAGAGATTTTTTTTCTTCCAACTAGTACTGAGAATTTTTTTTTTTTTTTGAGACAGAGTCTCACTCTGTTGCCCGGGCTGTAGAGTGCCGTGGCATCAGCCTAGCTCACAGCAACCTCAAACTCCTGGGCTCAAGCAATCCTTCTGCCTCAGCCTCCCGAGTAGCTGGGACTA
>CAUYRT010075961.1:0-27427 GCA_963574885.1 Lepilemur ruficaudatus
TTTAAATGTAACAAGATAAGTCAACTTGAGTGGTAATATATTTTGGGAAATCAGCTCACTATAAATTGTGACTGTAAACATTATACTGTAAATGCTTTGTAGTTTTCCCCCAATAAAAAAGAAAAAAAAAAAAAAAAAGAAACTATCACTTGTGGAGTTTTGCTATAGTGTCAAAGAAGTGTGATATCCACAATCAATTGAAAAGGCTATTAAAAAACACCTTTCTTCTCTACCCTATCTGTGTAAAGCCAAATTATACTCTTCAATAAAAAAATACATCGCAACAGGCTGAATGCATAAACAGACATGAGAATTCAGCTGTCTCCTCTAAGCCAGACTAAAGATACTTGCAGAAGTATAAAACCATGCCACTTTTCTAAATTATTTTGAGATTTGGAAAAATATAGTCATTTTTCAAAAAAATAAGCTATGTTAAATGCCACAGATATACTATTTTTAAGTGAATCAAAAAATACTTTTAAAATTTCTCAGTTTTATTTTCTAACATGGTAAATAGCAATAGATATAACTCACATAAACAAAAGCTCTTGGGGGTCCTCAAATTTTAAGAGTGCAAAGGGGTCCTGAGACCAAAAAATTTGAGAACTTCTGATCTAGTAGAATATTCAACCAGCCTGCACAGTAATCATTTCTGGAGATGGAACTAAAAAAAATGACTATCACATATTTTTGTAAAAATTCTGACTTTAATTTGAACATCACATTTAATACGGGAAAAACCAAAATATTCAAAAAAGAAAAAAGGCAAGGTAGAAATATATTCATTCAATCTATAATGTTCAAGATATATTGAATAGAAAAGCTGGTCATATTCTTTATATTTTCCCCATGTTAAAAATATTACTTGGGAATATCTTATTTAATTCAAACAGTTTCAAAAGTTTGTAACTGTATGTTCAAAAGTTTGTAACATGCATGCTATACTTGCATTTTTATTTAAAAAACATTAAGCGTAGAAGAGTCTCGAAGAATATACCCCAAACCATAAACTAACAGTGGCTATGTATGGGTCAGTGATTGCAAGTAATATGAGGTTTTTTCTTTGTTTTTTAGTATTTTCTATTTTTCTGTTAATAGAAAAGCCAATATAATAAAAAATAAATACCTCCCCAAAAAAATAAACAAACATTCATGTCCAAAAATCAAAACAAACAAAAAGAAATAAAAAGAAATGCAGTCTGGTCTTCCAGCCTTGCTCTATAAAAATACACCCACGATCGAAAGAGCCAGAACGAAGGAAGACAGCCTCATTCTAAGGAGCAAGCCCAAGCTGACAGGGGACAGCTAGGACTGAAGACAGGTGCACACCTGATACGCACCACCTTTCTCCCCGACCCTCAAGGTAAGTTACCTTTCCAGGTTGTAATACTCAAGCCACATGTTGGCATACTTGGCATTGCCTTTGGTCATGATGCTATCCCAGAGTTCCCGAGCTTTCTGCATATTATTGCACAGTCGAGCCTAAAATGCATTAGTAGACTCAGTTAGGAAAAGACCCCAACCATATGACATCGCCACCTGTCTAAAAATATACTCCAAACAGCATAACTTACAGCGTCATGCAAATTCCCAGGCCTCCCTCCAGTGGTAACAGGCCCAGCCCAACTACCCCAGCCTTTCTGCAGTATAATCCTGGAACTGTCTGCCTTTACCTCTTGAGAAGAGAGCACGGGAACCCAAGGCACTCAACTACTGGATAGTCATTAGGGACTTTTTGCCCTCTCTCTCTCACCCGGTTGTAATTTAATATTTTTTATTTTTAATCAAGCCTAACTACAAGTGTTTCATTTGAGGGGTGATGTAGAAAAAGAATGATTGATCTAGTATTAAATGCCGGCTCTGGCACTTGCACACTTGGGCAAATTATGTTAACTTCTCTGAGCCTCAGTTTCCTCATCTTTAAAATGGTCACAACACAAACATCCCACATATAAAACTATCTGACAAATAATAGTTTCTTCAACCTCACTTCCCCTCAGAGCACAAAACATGATTAGAATTTTATAATTCTACCAGCTGACCAAGGGCAGGTTCCGTGTCTTACTCATCTTGGTGTCCCTGGTGATTTGTCACAATGGTTTGTCTTCTACACTAGCTGACAGCACAGGGACTGAGTCTATCTGACGCCCCCAGCACCTAGGAGAGTGCTGGCAAACAGCACACACTCATTACGCTCTCACAAGTGCAGCGATGAGCAAGAGACGGAGGGAAATGAGTGAACAGCTGGGCTTCGGACATTAGCTGCACAACTTCAAGCTGGGAGCTAACAGTTTCACCAAAATATAAATGAACACACATCAGGCTAGACAAATAGCATGAATCTTTGCAGGGATCTAGACCATTACCTGGGATTCTGATGCAATTTTAATTAACATTTAATAGGACGCTATTATAGAAAGGTCCTTCAAAGGTGGATGAAACTGACAGATTCGTCCAAAACATTTACCTCAATCCTAGCCCAGTTCTGCATGATCATGCAGCTTGGATCGCCACTCTCATTGAAACCTGCAAGAATGGAATTAGTCAAAATTAGAAAGCAGTTTAGAGACAAATAGCCTTTGACTGAAAAGGTGCATTAACCAAGCACAAGAAATACAACTGGGCAAAACAGCAGGTTAGAGCCATACTTACGCTCCTCTACCTCCTGTTTCAGATACTCCAAAGCACGGGTGAATGTGGCCCTCAACTCTTCCAGCTCTTTACTGGAGTCTGTTGGAAATTGCAAAAAAAAAAATTATGAAGAATGCCTTTATTTTTAATCCTACACTGAAACTGCCGGGAGACCCATTATGTGCCTGCCATCACACAGGGGACATAGAAATAGTACAGCCAGTTCCTGCCCTCATCACGTAGAGGGGGAGAAAGAAACTGGAACAGAGTACAGTATGGACAGCACAATGACAAAGGTGAACACAGGGTGCTGTGGGTGGGATCGCAGCAGACAGTGGTCGCCCTAGCCGGGGTGACATGGGCAGACAGTAAGAACGGCTGAAGGCCATCTACACGAGGTAGCAGCTGGCGTGAGTGTGTGAGCACAAGTTAGGAGTGTTCCGGTTGCTTTGGGGGAGGGGGGCAGAGGATCCTACAGAGTTCAAAGATTAAAAATAAGACAGAGGGCTTATTTCAAGAATAATTTTGGATATATAAAAAGGCCAAAAGGGAGAAATGAGAAATAAAATAAAGATGCCGGCAGGAGCCAGTATGAAAACCGTGGGACCATTCTTCTCTTCCTTCACAATCCACAGCAGGAACTGTTAAAGATGTAAACTGCTAAAATTTCTGGGGGGAAAAGTCACCCATAGCTGGTCTACAACATGTGCCCAATCACAAAGTATTTGAGAAACTGGGACATCTCACTAAAGGATGCGTTAAGAAAAAGTTCAGTTCTGAGGTGAAACACACACGCTCAAATACCTTGTTTGAAATCCACCCTTCTCCTCAGATAATCCAGGTACGTCTGCCAAATCTCCACGTAGTCAGTGGCCTGGATGAAGCCAGCGCTCAAAGCTTTCTCAAACGTTACTGGAGTTGGGGGGAAAAAAGTCAGGATCTGTTGCCAATTCAAAAATAAGCTAAGAAAAAGTTATCAAACTCTACTGGCTATAAAACACTACATGACTTTTAAAAATAATAATAGGATGCAACACAGTGAACTAAGCTAGAGAGAGGAATGTTCAAAAGGGAAGCTACTACAGCACTGCAAAGACTGTGTTCTAGAAAGGGCTCGTTCCACAAGGCACCCTGCAACAAGAGTTCCAAGTCAAGTAAGTCTGGAGAAAGGATCACAGCTTCTTAGAAAATCACAATGAGTATCAGCATGTTAGAGAGCTCTGAAAGCCAAAAGCATAACCAGTTTATCTCCTATTTAGAGTCCTTTTTGTCACTAATACTCAATATCCCAAAGAAAACCCTAGGGAAAGCTGATTTAACGACTTCATTATAGCTCTCTGTTCCTCACTCGGGACCAAAAGCTTTGAAGTAGTCTTTCCACAGAAATATCCGCACCAGAAATCACTTGATGATCAACTCCGTGTCTCTCCATGGCCAAGATGTACCGACTCCACAGGGCAACCGTCCAGGGGCAGTTCCTAACGGCGCGGTTATGAACAGATAAAACCAGATCCTTCACTTTCAGCTGCCGATCCTGTGAGAAAGAATGCCAGAATTAGGAGACAAAATCTTATCGTTAAGACTTTACCATTGACAAGACATTGCCGGCACAACTGACAAAAAGAAGTTTCCTTGAAAATGTCTCTTGTAACATGGTTTCTTCAACAAAGCAATCGCCGGGGGGTAAGGAAGGAGAGGGAGGGAGAGGGGAAACTTATAGATTAGAACAGCCTTAAGAGACATCAGCCAATGCTAATGGAAGGACCTCACTTGGATCCTTTTATACGTAAATACATAGTGAAATATTTTACATATACACAGTGAAACATTTACCAATGAAATACGATTTCTGGATTCGGTTCAAAATAACACAGAAGGAGGAAGTAGGTATGAATAAAGACAAAAGCAGACTAGAGCCATAATTGCTAATAGTTGAAGCTGGGTGATGGGTACATGAGGTTTCATTTTACTATTATAGTGTGTCTTTTACATGTCTATATTTTTCCACAATAAAAATTAAAAATCAATCTGTTAAGAAGTTCACAATATAGTTAAGACAATAAAGCAATCTTTTTGTAGTTAGTAACCATTTTAAAATAACTTCAAACACTAAGAAAACTTCCTAAACAAGTTGGCAAAGAAGAAAAAAGATGGAGGAAAAGAGAGAAAAAGCAGAGTGGGACAGCATGCAACCAACTCCTGGCACTCTCACTGATTTTCTTCAAACAGATTATACACTGGTAAAAATAAAACAAAATCAGAACAGTTATCTTACTAGGTACTGACTGTAGCGGATCCACAAGTCTGGGACAAGGCAGTTCTCGACCAGGGCACGCTCAAAGATGAGCTGAACGCGAGCGGGGTCGCCCATTTTCATCTCGAAATCAATGTACGCCTGGTATTCCGCCAGCCGGGGCGCCTCTGCTTGCAGCTGGAGCACAGGAAAAGCGCAGTGAAGTTGAGCTTAGTCACTTGATACTATGTCAGGAGGCACAACACATCTTCAAATAAAACAATTTTTGGCAAGACTGGCTACAGCAAAGTAAGAATCACCAAGTCTCACTCTCAGAGCCACTCCACAACAGAATCTATAATTTCCAGAATCTAGACTTTGAGGAAAGAACCAGAGTCCTTTCCATCCGGCCCAAAGTGCCGCTTCATGGCAACAGTTACTAAGGCACCGTAAACCCTTTTCTAAATCCTTCCCCAGACCCCAGGGAATTTAAATCGCCCATCCATCAGGAACTGAATGAAAAAGCAACACCTTTGCCAATGACCACTGCTAACCACCGTTCCAAAACGGAAGCCACTTTCTGGGCCTACTGGGGGGAGTGAAAGCAACCAAACTGGAGAAACTTGCAGGTTTCTCATTCCCAACACCAGTTTCTGTAAGAATACAGGTACATGCAGAAGATGGAGGAGGCGGTGCTGAATGTCTGCTGCTCCAAAGACACACTGATTCTTTTTAGACAAAAACCTCTTGTTCAACTTCTTTTCTCTTTAGCCATGCTCTGCTTGAGATAACCATGACAAAACTGAGCTGGATGAGGCGTTGTGAAACACAAGTACGTACGTACAAAACACTTACATGGGAAAGAGAAAGGGAGAGCAAGTGTGCACAGGTGAGGAAGAGATCACACATGCTCAGGACGTAGAAAGACAATGTTTCAGAGCCTCAGTCTCCAGTAACAATGGCGAATTAGTTACCCAAACACACCGTGACATTGAAAACAACTAAAATGGCTACATTAAATATAAAAAGCATCTTCTTAGAAATCATCAGCTCCAGCCTGAGCAAGAGCAAGACCCTGTCTCTACCAAAAAACAGAAAAATTAGCTGGGCATGGTGACATGCACCTATACTTCCAGCTACTAAGGAGGCTAAGGCAGGAGGATCACTTGAGCCCACAAGTTTGAGGTTACAGTGAGCTATGATGATGCCACTGGACTCCAGCCCAGGTAACAGAGTGAGACCCTGTGTCTAAAGAAAAAGGAAAGAAAGGAGAAAAAAATCAACAAGCTGGCAAAAATAAACAAGCAATACTAAGTACTAAGGAAAAAAATCTAAGTGAAGGTGGGAAGCTAAGTAAAGGTTAAGTTTTTGCTGGCTTAACATATAGTAAGAATTTGATCTTCACAGCAGTCCTGTGAGGCAGGTCTCAGCACTATCCCCGCCTTACATTTAAGGAAACTGAGGCACGGGGAGGTGAAGTAGTGGCCCAGAGTCAGAAAGCTTGCAAGTGGCAGAGCTGGAATTCAAACGTGAAGCAGCCTGACTCTCAGAGTCCGTGCTCTTACTATGCCAAGAAAGATTCCAGAAACAGAGTCAAGAAGCCTAAAAAACCTCAAGCAGATTTACATCTGGACCTACTATAATGAAGTTGCAGGACATCAAACCAAACCAATGAGATCTTAAAAGCAGAGGAAAAAAATCACTTTGAAGGTGATTACTTTCAAAGCAAGAGTTAAACAGCTGACTTCTCAACAGCAACAAGAGAAGCCAGAATACAGAAATATTCAATTGCTGAGAGAACATAACTGTTAGTCTAGAATTCTAAAGCCTAAGAAAATAACTTTCAAGAAGGAGAGCAAAGACCTTTGCAGACTGAAAAAATCTGTTACCAGCAAATCTCCTACGCAGGAGATTCTAAAGGGTGTACTTCAAGCAAAAGAAAAGTGATTCCAGATGAAAGACTTAGGATACAAGAAGGAATGAAGAACAAAGAAAGCAGGAAATGCACATAGCAAATTTAAACAAACTGTGACTATATAATGCTCTATTAAATATGATGCCCGGTGGGCCAAAAAAAAAAAGATAAGATAAATAACAAGAAAACAAAAGCAGCCGGGCATGGTAGTGTGCACCTGTAGTCCCAGCTACTCAGGAGGCTGAGGTGGAAGGATCACTTGAGCCCAGGAGTTTGAGGTTGCAGTGAGCTATAAGGAGGCCATGGTACTCCAGCCTTGGCTACAGGGTGAGACCTTGTCTCCAAAAAATAAAAATAAAAAAATAAACACTTAGAAACTCATCTAAAAAATGTGTTGAAGACATTGGATTAATTTATAAATTTTTATAAAGCTTTACAGAAAAACAAGATTTAAACAGCAGACACATACTATAATAAATTCACAGATTGGAAGACAGAAGATGCACATTCTTCCCCAAATTGGTCTACAGATTCAATGTAATCCCAATAAAAAACTCAACAGTTTAATAAAATAGAACTGAAAAGCTGATTCTAAATCTGATGGAAGCATTAAGAGCTAACAAAAGCTAAGACTTCCCTGAAGAGGAACAAGGTGGATGGATTCATCCTATCCTAGATTAAAATATCTCGTCATTACGATAGTATAATATAAACCAGTGGGACAGAAGAGAGAACCCAAGAAGGCAGACCCACACATAAATGGACGCCTGACCTACGACAGACGTGGCACTGCACATCAGCGAGGGGAGGATGGGATTATCAAACTTAGTGCTAGAACAATCGGTTCTCCGTGCAGAAAAATGAAGCTGGACCTATACACAAAAAATCAGTTCCAGGTGGGTGAAGACCTAAACATGAAATAAAAAAACAATACAACTTTTAGAAGAAAATAGAGCTAAATATACTAAAGACCTCAGAGTAGGGGAGATTCTTAAAAGAAGCACAACAAAAGCACAGACAGTAAGTAAAAATTTCAGACTAACTGCATTTATCATTGAGAAATGTTCACTAAAAGACAACATTTAAAAAAGTGAAAGACAAGCAACAAACTGGAGGTGAAATCTGCCATACATATGACCAAAAGCAAGGATTAAGACCAAGGACTCCCATAAATTGATTAGAAAAAAGATAAATCAAAAGAAAAATGGGTCAAAGACTTTAACAGCCACTTCGAAAAAAGAAAATCCTACTGGCCAACACACAACAAAAGAAGCTCAACTCCATCAGCAGTCAGGGAAATACAAACTAAAACCACAATTTCAGACTCATCAGATTGGCTAAAGTGTGTCAATACCCAAGAGTGGCGTGAGCAATGAGGAACGCTCAGATACTGCAGGCACCAGTGCAAATTCACAACCTGCAAAACACTGTAGCATTACCCTACGCTCCAGCACGTTCATCCTAGTACATACTCTAGATCAACTCTTTTCCATGTGTACCAGGAGATATTTACAAGAATGCTCAGGGCAACACTGCTCCTCCTAGCAGAAAAGGGAAGTGACCCAACTATCCACGAGACTAGTGGATAAATACATTGCGGTAATCACAGACAACTTTACGGCAGTGAAAACAAATACACTGTAACTATACTTAGCAACATGAGGAAAACTCACAAACACGTTCAACGAAAACATACAGCATGATTCCATTATATAAAAGGTCAAAAACAAGCAAAATTAAACAATATATCAATTAAGGATATGTTCATAGGTTGTAAAACTATAAAGAAAAGCAAGGGAATGATTATCACAAAAGTCAGGAAAGTGATTACCTCTCGGGAGAGGGAGGAGGAGGCAATCGGAGAGGGGCACATAGGAGACTTCTAAGGTACTGGCAATGTTCTATTTCTTAACCTAGGTGGTGGGTACATGGATGTTCACTTTATTATTAGTATGTAAACTGTATGTACACATTTATACACTCTATATATTTCACAATAAAACAAATTTTAAAGATACTGTTCAATTTGCAACTATCAATCAGGGAAATGTTTGCAGAGAGAAGCTGAGTATAGAAGAAGCCAACACTCACCAGCGCTTCTTCATAGGGTTTGTATTTCTCCAACTGCTGCAGTGCTTTGTTATAGTTCTGAATTACAGACTCTGGTACTGGGTCTTCTGACCATTCCTCATACTCTGCAAACGTGGCCTCCATATCTATTGAAAGATGGATTCAGCCCCGTGGGTCTTGCCACTGGGTTTTACCAACCCAAACACACATTCAACTGGGCGACTCAGGTCCCACGTGCCCCTCCCACCTCTGTGGCCAAGGCAGCCCTCACGGATCATATTCTGCATTCTTCTGAGCCCAGACGTGGCCTTAGAATCTCGCAAAACAGTGTCCCAGGCACGCCTCCCAGCTAATTAATCAGAGTCGACGACGCCATTAGCATCACTTACCTACTGCTTCCTATGTTCTAAAACTCATCCGATCCTCGCCACTCAGCAAGGTAGGCTCTATTGAGATCCCCATTTTACAGTTGAGGAAACTGAAGCAGAGGGTTAAGTCACCTGTCTACGGTCAACAGCAGAGCAAGGCTCTGAACCCAGGCAATCTGGTTTAAGTTCACACTCTAATCACTAGGCTAAGCTGTCTCACCTTGGTATGCGAGATGAAATCTACAACCAGCTCAGTTCTAGCCTTTCTGCATGTCACCAAGGATACAGTCGGACAGCCACTTTATAATTTGTTGGACCCAAATAAACCATGAAAAGAACACCTAGGCTCCAGTAAGGGTGCCCAGAGGTTCCGAGTATGTACAATGCGTAACCATGCTTCAGGAACGCACAAGGCAGCAGTGCCAAACTCCTCCCATACTCAGAAAACTGCCCCCAGTGCTGCGCAGGCACATAGCTCCAGGGCCTGAAAGGCTTGGCCTGCCAAAATAAATTCACCAAAAGGGAGACCTCCCAAACTCTAAAAAATTCAGACATGAATATTTACAGTCAACTGTACTTATGAACCAAACCACCCCCACAGCCCATCTAAAACTCCCCCTCTGCTATGGAAAAGGTTACTCCTGAAGAAAAAAATGCTTGTAATGGAACACTTACTCAATAAAGTTTCCCCAGAAAATATTGGGAGTCAGTTTCCCTACTCCTTTCACAGACCCTTATCTCCACCTTTCCAACAATGTCTGATGGTCGCAAAGAGATCTCAGCTGGGAGGCGCGGAGTCTGGCTTCTACTCCTGCCTCTGAATTGCTGACCATCAACAATTCAAGATTTGTTTTCACCAAGGACATCGTCCAGAGGGACAGCGCCCAGTGACGATGAGAACACCAGCCCTCTTTGCCACACGCCATGCTGGGATAGGTCTAAGCACATGACATACCCTAAAGCATTTGAAAAACCCATCAAGGGCAGGCTGCTGACATGTCAGTTTCTCTTACCATAAAGTGGGATCGCCAACTGTCGCCGGAAGAGACTGTGGACTTTCTCAAGCTGTGAATCAAAGGTTTGTTCCCGGTCAAAAGGGGAAAGGAAGCCAGCTATGGGCTAAAGAAGCAAATCAGTAGTAAATGACAAACTTTGGTTCTTTCTACTTCAAAAAATATCTCAACAAATTTTCAGTTCAAACTAAAGAAATTTCTATGACCTCATGTATGAGGTATCATGCCAAACGCTAAAAGGAGTACAAAAATAAATGGTATCTCTGCCTCTAAATGTTTATGAGAGGGAGAGAAAAACAGGATATTCTTATTCTTCTATAAGAAATGTATCCAAATTACTATAATGAGGTAGAATGTAAGCATCATAAAAATAAAATCTCATAAGGATTGAAGTATCTCATGGCTTGCTTTACGATGGTTTCTAGGGGTGAGTTATTATTATGGAAGGAGGAAATCAGGAAACACTCTTGGAGGAGCTGGCATCTAGGATGCATCTGCAGGCTCCCAGAGGTAGTGAGAGAAGGAAACTGACTCTTAATTGAAGGAATATGACCAGAAAAAGCACAGTGGCAAGAAAATGCAAGAGTGTTCGGGGACAGTGGGAGCCGAGTCCATGCAGAGATCATGCCTTATACTAGAGACAGCCACCAATGTCAGGCAAAGGCATTAATCCTGTTGCCTTATTCAGGGTAAGTTGAAGACATCACTGCAAATTTTTGAACAGGGAGGTAACCATAATGACTGGAGCCACTTTATATTAACAATGATCTACCTATTAAAGGGCTCCACCACCTATCAGTGATAACATGTACACAAACATAATGAAGAGAGAACACAGCTATAAAACTCTATAAATCATAATCTTAAAAAATGCAATTATGATGGGGTCAAATCTCCTCTCATAGTTACAATTAGACATGATATTTTTTTTGCGTGACATGGTTAGTCTTGTACATTTACCTGGAACTATGTAAACTAAAGCAGTAGTATTTTTAAACATCAGAAAAAAATCGTAGAGTCATCTGCTTTTAATTAAAAAGAAATCATTCTTGCTATTTCCCACAAAGACTACTAATTTTATCTACTTACTCACCATTCGCTAAGGGACTGGCAAAGACCATTTTGTTAACCACGTTAACTGTAAGTCTTATCTTAGACATTTGTTTCAAAATAATACTTCCAAGGCAACTTACGACAATAGACCCTGCCCATTCAGAGGCAAGCATGGGTCACTCACCCGAGCAGCTTCCACGATTGCACTTTCAAACTCTCGGTAAGCCTCCCAGATGGCAAGCCCTTTGGTCATGTGTAAACCCACGGATGAGAGAGCCCTTTCAAACACAGAGCGAACTTTCTCAAGGCCACCTTTCTGACCAATCCCACCAACTGAGTACTGGCCATACTCTAGCCAAATGTTAGGACCTACAAATGAGAAGTGTTCAATTAGTTTGGGATATAATATAGCTAAATATCAAAACTTACGCAAAGCAAAAGAAATGTGTACCAAAAAAGTATTCCTTCATGTAAAAAGGTTAAAGCATTGACAAATATCCCCATTTAGGTATACATTATACTCATACTGCAGCCTGAAAAGAAACTGTATATTAAACAATATTCCTACTAAGTATAACCAATGAGATTTTGCTGTATAAACAGTATATGCCACATGGTAATATGGAATAAGATCATGATTATAAAGTTTACTAAAACCAAAGGACCCAGTAATGGATTTCAATGAAAATAGTGATGAATCTGAGTTAACCTTCAGAAAGAGTTCAAAGTCTAGAATTTTTTAACTTTTGGATCTTGATTCATTTCTAAGCCTTCCGGCCAAAGTGAAAGAATAAAACTAAAAGCAGCAATCCTGTTACTAGAAATCTATATTGTAAACCTCTGTTTTTAATGATACTTAAACAAAAAAGACCTGGTTGCCGTGTTTATTTCCCTTTCTTTTTAACCTTTCTTACATACTCACTCCCATGCCTTTAAGACCAGATTCACGAATTAAACTCTTCATGGCTGCATTGATTCTCACCGTACACATTCTGCCTATGAAGTCACTTTTCAGAGATCTGGAAATAATATCAGAGGCCTACACACTAACCTTTTAGTATTAAAAAACTAAAAAAAAAAAAAAAAAAAAGCAGCAGCCAATTTGAGAATTACTATTTATGTTTCCCTGAGGCTTGCCTTTTCACTGGGAAAGCTGTTTCAAAGAACTTAGGCAAAGTTTGTCAGCTGCTCTGTTTTCACTTACCAACGCGGAGCTGCCATATGGGCTGTGACATAAAAATGGAAATGAGCTAGCTGCTGGATCTGAGGCCCTTCCTGAGGGTAAGGGCAAGTTTACAGATGGTCCATGACACAGCTCCTCCTCTAATGAGAAGGTACTTTTCCAAGAGATTATATCATGGCTTCTCCCAAATACTCAAATAATCTACAGGGGGACAAATATCATGAACAGTATTTTTTTTTATTAGTAGACTTTATTTTTTAGAGCCATTTTAGGTTCACAACAAAACTGAGCAGAAGGTACAGAGATTTTCCAGATGCCCTCTGCCCCCACACACACACAGCCTCCCCATCATCAACATCCCCCACGAGAGTGGGACATTTGTTACAACTGATGGACCTACATGGACACATCATCCTCACCCAGAGTCTACAGTGTACATCAGGACTCGCTCCTGCTGTTGCACATTCTATTAGCCTGGACTCGTGTCTACTACTACAGTATCACACAGAGCAGTTTCACTGCCCTAAATATCCTCTGCGCTCCACCTATTCATCCCTTTCTTCCTCCAACTCAGCAACCACTGATCTTTTCACTGTCCCCATTGTCTTGCCTTTTCCAGAATGTCGCATAGTTAGAATTATCTAATATGTAGCCTTTTCAGACCGGCTTGATAGCTCATTTCTTTTTAGCACCGAATAACACTCCATTGTTTGGAGGTACCACAGTTCACCTACTGAAGCTCATCTTGGTTGCTTCCAAGTTTTGGCAATCATGAATAAAGCTGATATAAACATCCATGTGCAGGTTTTGTGTGGACTTAAGTTTTCACTTCTTCTGGGCAAACACCAAGGAGCATAAATGCTGAATGTCACGGTAAGAGTAGGTGTGGTCTTATAGGAAACTGCCAAACTGTCTTCCAAGTGGCTGTACCTTTTGCGTTTCCACAAGTAACGAGTGTGTGATGCTCCACATCCTCACTGGCATTTGGTGGTGTCCGTGTTCTGAATTTTGGCCATTCTAATAGGTGTGTAGAGATATCTCAATGTTGTTTTCATCTGCATTTCCCTGATGTCACATGATGTGGAGAATCTTTTCATATGCTTATTTGGCAGCTGTGTATCTTCTTTGTTGAGGTGTCAGTTAAGGTCTTTGGCCCATTTTTTTAATTGGGTTGTTTGTTTTATTATCACTGAGTTGTTTTTGGTTTGGTTTTTTTTTTTTTTTTTTTTTTGAGATAGGGTCTCACTCTGTGGCCCAGGGCCGTAGCTCCTCAAAGAAAGATAACTGGTGCTATTCACAATGACTCTGAGACAGCAAGAAAGGGGCGACAGGATCATCAGAAAACACAGGAACATCATCCACTGCTAATGCTATCAGTAATTCCAAAAGAGGACTCATGGGCTACAGAGCAGAGGCACAGGTATAGCTTTTAAAAACACATTTGGAAGACCAGGTACAGTGACTCGTGCCTATAATCCCAGCTACTCAGGAGGCTGAGGCTGGAGGATTGCTTGAGGTCAAGAGTTCGAAACCAGCCTGGACAACATAGCAAGACCCCCATCGCTTTAAAAAAATTTAGTATAATTTTATATTTGTAAAACACTGTTTTCATTATTCAGATTATAAACAGTAAAAAATTGTAAACTCTTCTTGGCTGGTAAAGTTATACAAAAAAATTCTCTACCTCAAGTCAGAGAGATTTCTCTACCTCTACTATCTTCTAAGTATCAGTGCTTCTTGCAAAGGGAAATGCCCATAGTCAGGATAATCAGAAGCAGGGAAGATGATGTATAATTTAAAAGGAGAAAAATTTTCAAATGCTTTTAAATAACATTTTGTCCACAGCATTGTCTGATGTGATTCTCAATACATGTAGAAAAAGTATTTAAAACAATTATACTATAAACAGGGGAGGGTAAAGTGTCTTAAAATGTCAACACCAGCAGGTGAGGGAGACCTCAATGAAGACAGAGCAGTTCTGGATCTTGACTGCAGCAGCGGTTACGCAAATCTACGCATGTGATCAACCGTCACAGAACCATACACTCACGTTTTACCGAAGTTGACTTTCTGATGTTTATTTTGTACTATAAGACATTGGAGGAAACTGGGCGATGTAAGTACACAGGACTCCTCTGTACTATTTCTGCAACTTCCTGTAAATCTCTAATTATTTCAAAACAAAAATTTGTTTTAAAAAGCATTCTGTCTCACACCTGTAATCCTAGCACTCTAGGAGGCCGAGGCAGGAGGATCATTTGAGCTCAGGAGTTCGAGAGCAGCCTTAGAAAGAGCAAGACCCATCCCCACTAAAAACAGAAAAATAGCCAGGCGTGGTGGTGTGCACCTATAATCCCAGCTTCTCGGGAGGCTGAGGCAGGAGGATTGCTCGAGCCCAGGAGTTTGAGGTTGCTGTGAGCAACCTGTGATACCACTGCACTATATCAAGGGCGACACAGCGAGTGACTCAAAAAAAAAAAGTATGTTATCCAAAACCTATTCTATGTGTAAAAGGTAACCTTTAATTACCTGGAAATACCAAGTAAGTTCTCCCTGCCAGATAAATGCTGGGTGTAATCATTCCCTTACTATAAGTATTTCTTCTATTTTTACTTTAAATCAAGTATCTTCAATTAAAGACCAAAGACAAGGATAAAAATTACTGAACTTAAATCTTCCTAACTGCAAGACTAACATTCTCTTCTCTGGGTAGCAACATCTCACAATACAATCCACAATGGCAGAGACAGATCTAGACGACACGGCCGGAGGAACTTACAAATGTAATCCTTCACAGCTTTCTCAAAGAGGTCGTACACGTGCTCCCTGTCCAGGCCGTCCTGGGCCATGCTGATCTCGTCGTGCAGCCACTCCAGCCAGAGCTCTGCAAGACAACAGCACTTCCCCATTACCATCGCCCTCACACCACAGCGCAGGCTGAAAGCAGGGACTTCACTGAGAGACACCACCATGCAAACACGTTAACCACTTTACACAACCTGGCACGGTTCCCAGAAATTCAACTCTTAATACTTGAAGCAGGCACACAGGTTTTATGCTTCCAAATAAGATCAAGTCACCAAAATCATAATATCCTATACCTGTTGGGCATTTTATATTTTGCGAAGTACTTACACACGTGTATGTTCTCATTCAGTCTTTATTACAGCCTATAAGGTAGGTGATAGTATGATTACTAATAATGGCATCTATCTAAGGATTTCAACATGCCACACGTGTTAAATGTTGTAAGCAGAAGAGCTCATCCTCTTCTGTCTTGCACTGCAAGACAGAAACAACTGTTACCTTCATTTTATCGCTAGGAAACCCGAGTCTCAGAATGTTTGCGTAATTTGCTTAGGATCACACAGCTAGTAAGAGGTCTAGCCAGGAATGAAACTGGGCAATCTGATTTCAGCACCTACAACCAGCAGTTATGTTATGCCAGAGAAAGAGGGGGGCAGAGCTGGATCTAGGACAAGGGTTTCCAATTCCTGGCCAAAAGATCTCTTATGAACATTCATGAAGATTTAACTAGAAAGTTGCTCAGTGCAATTATGTTTCTAATAAGCAAATAAGTAGAAATAACCTAAATGCAATAAACAATAGTCTCCGCCAAACAATAGTTTTGTCGAATAATTAACATATGAAACATCTGCATTTATAAAAGCTTAATTATAATATATTTACAACTTCCTGGTTCTGAGAGAATGAATACTGCAATAGGAAATAGAGAATGGGAGTAAAGTTTAATTACATAGAAAATTCTTGTCATAATCTTAGGATAAAGAAATCAGGATTCAAAATGTGAATCAGTGTTGTATAAGCACAACTACATTTTGCAAAAAATTACAAAATAGTAAACTAAAAATAGCTGACTTTGCATGATGGGCTTCGTTCTTTCCACTATGTGATAGACTCCAAATATTCTATAAGGAGGAGCACATCCCACTTTCAGCGTTGAAAAAAATGTACATACACTTAGTGGCTAGGAATAAAATTTTAAAAATTAAGTAATTTTACAAATTTTTAAAAAAGAAAAAATATATACTCCTCAATCTTGTGTTTCAAAAAGCAGCGTGACTGCTGAACCTTACCTTCAGTCAAGGGAAAGATCTCACTCATCTTCTGGCGGGCCATCCGCACCTTGGTGAGCTCCCCTTCCAGCCGCAGCAGCCGAATCAGGTCCACGTGGCAGTTGTAGTCATAGATGTTGATAGACAGCTAAAAGGAAAAGAAACACACGCTGAAATTTAAAATGCCATCATCTAAATAACTTCATTTGTCACTACTGGTGACAGCACACAAATCAGCTGCAAAAAAAATGTGCTATCTGGCAGAACCACTGAAATGGCAAATGTAACACTTAGCCTCAAGAAGAGGAAAACAAAACAATGGAAGAGGCTTTTATAATACCCATAAAGCCAGGTCAAATCTGTTACAATTCCTCTTAGAAGACACTATTTCTTGCCGAAATAAAGGAGACATTCTAGTGGAACAAACAAACAATGTGTGGCCACAGCACGTTATTAACTTTCCTAAGCTTCCATTTCCTCATCTGTAAAATGGAGATACTAATAGTTTCTAGCTCACAAGGGTCTTGTGAGGACTTACAAAGGTAATTTCAAAACATCCTTTAGCATGTCAGGTGCGTTGTAAAGGCTCCTTTATTTAACTAAATAAAAAAATGAAAATCTTTATTGGAGAAACAAGAATGGCAGCAATTTGGTATCTGTTGAACCGAAGGGACAGGTACATAAAGGTTTATTTTTACGTTTGAAAGTTTTCAAACTAAAAGTTAAAACAAATTAAAATATTTTTTTAAGAAAAGCTATCCTACATCTGAGAGACAAAGAAAAACTAAACAGAATGTCACTGGCAGACCTACCCTTGACAAATAGCTAAAGGAAGTTCTTCAAACAAAAAAGGAAAAGATAAAGAAGGAAGCTGGAGCATCAGAAAGCAAGAGCAGAAACACGCGTGAGTACAGCAGACGATCCTTCTTTCCCCCATGAGTTTTCTAAATCATATGAGATGATGAAACAAACGTTTTAGAATATCTGATACCCTAGACAATGATATTTAAAAGTGGGGATGGAAATGGGACTGAAATGGAAGATTTCACACTTCACTCAAATGGTAAAATACTCATACCACTTTAGTCAAATCTGTATGTTTTAATACCCAAAGCAAGCACTAAGAAAAACATTCAAAGCAATACACTAAAAATCACTATAAATAAATCAAGATGGAATTCTAAAAAATGTTCAAATAACATGCCTTGCCTTCCTGTGTGTACAGGAAAAACAGAAGAAACAAACAGCAAATAATAAAATGGAAGGTTTTAGAGCTAACATATCAGTAATTACCTTAAATGTAAATGGTCTACACGCACTAATTAAAAGTCAGAAAATGGTACAGAGTGGATAAAACACAATACAACTATATGCTGATTATAGGAAGCTCACGTCAAATTCAAAGACTTAAGTAGGTTGGCTGAAAGTAAAAGGACACAAAAACATATACCATGCAAACATTAATTTAAAAGAAGACAAAGTGGAGATACTAATATCATGTAAAGTACACTTCAGAACAGAGAAAACTGCCAGAGGCAAAAAGGATTATATTACACAATGACAATGATAAAAGGACCCATCTACCTAGAAGACATAACAATCCTGGAATGTGTATGAAAGAAACAGCACCTCAAATACATGCAGCAAAAACTAACAGCGCTGAAAGAATTATATTTGGAGACTTTAACACCCTCCTTTCCAGTAACTGATAGAACTAGTAGACAGAAAATCAGCAAGGACATACAAGAACACCATCAAGCAACATGATCTAATTTATATACATAGAACACCCCATCCAACAATACAGAATACGTATTTTTATCAAGTGCACGGGAAACATTTACTGAAACCATATCCTGGGCCGTACAACAAACCTCAACAAATTCAGGAGAAATGAAATCATACAAAGTATGCTTTCTGACCACAATGGAATCAAATTAGAAACCTTCGACAGCAGGACAATCTCTAAGCACTTGGAAATTAGGCAAGACACTTCAAAATAATCTAAGGGTCAAAGAAGTCTCAAAGAAAATTTTTAAAAACATAAAACTGAATGAAAATGAAAATACAGTAAATTAAAATAAGTAGGATGCAGCAAACACAGTGCAGAAGGAGGCTTCAAGAACCAAATCCAACGCATAAAAAGAATTATACACCATAACCAAGTGGGCTTTACTCCAGGCATGCAAGGTTAATTCAATATTTGAAAATTAGTAACTGTAATCTACTATAACAAAAGGCTGAAGAAGAAAAATCATGGTATCGATACAGAAAATGCATTTGACAAAATCCAACAACCATTCATAGTAAAAACACTCAGCAAGTTAGGACTAGAAGGGAAATACCTCAACCTGATGAATAGCATTCATAAAAAACCTATAGCTAACACCATTCTAAATGGCAAAAGACTGAATGCTTTTCTACTAAAATCAGGAACAAAGCAAGGAGGCCCACTCTCACCACTCTTTTTAACAAAGTCCTGAAAGTTTTAGCGTGTTCAGCAAGACAAGTAAAGGAAATAAAAGGTATACAGATTGAAAAGAGAGAAAACTGGCCTGATTTGTAGATGACATGACTAAGTAGACAATCCCAAGAAATCAATTAAAAAAACCTCCAAGAATACTGAATTGAGCAAGGTCAAAAGAATATAATAGAAGCCTACAAAAAACAATGAACACATGGAAGACTAATTTAAAAACACAATACCATTTACAATCATTCCAAAAAAATGAAATACTTACGTATAAACTTAAAACATGTAGAGAATCTATATGCTGCAAATTACAAAATGCTGAGAAATCAAAAGCCTAAAAAATGGAGAGACATTCTGTGTTCACGGATTAAAAGACTCAACATAGTAAAGAAGTAAATTCTCCCCAAGTTGACTTGTAAGTTTAATGAAACCCCTACCAAAATCCCAACAAGGTTTTTTATAGACACAGACAAGCTTACTCTAAAAGGTATATGGAATGGCACAGGCCCTATTAGAATAGCCAAAAATTATCCTGAAAAAGAGTAAGAGGGGGAGGAATCATTCTACCTGATGCTAAGACCTACTACGTAGCTACAATGATCAATACAGTGTGAATTTGGCAGAAAGACACGTATATCAAGGAAAGAGACTAGAACCCACCAACAGACCCACACAAATATGCCCAGATAATTTTTGACAAAGACACAAAAATGGCTGTGCACGGTGGCTCACGCCTGTAATCCTAGCACTCCGGGAGGCTGAGGCGGGGTGATTGCTTAAGCTCAGGAGTTCAACACCAGCCTGAGCAAGAGCTCAGGTGCCCATATCTACCAAAAATAAAAATATTAGCTGGGCATTGTGGCACATGCCTGTAGTCTCAGCTACTCAGGAGGCTGACAGAAGGAGTTCTGAGGTTGAGCCCAGGAGGTTGCAGTGAGCTACGATGACGCCACTGCATTCTGCCCAGGGTGACAGAGCAAGACTCTGTCTCAAAAAAAAAAAAAAATGAAATAAGATGCAAAAGCAATGCAATGGAGGAAAAGGGGACCTTTTCCTCAAGAAATGAGGCTGCAGCAATTGGATATCCATAGGCAAAAACAAAAATAAACCTCGACCTAAACCTAAATCTCACACCTTATATAAGAATTAACTCAAAGTGGATCACAGACTTAAATGTAAAATGTGAAATCTAAAACTGTGAAATGTTTAAAAAACAGACAGGAGAAAAATTTCAGGGTTAACAGGAAGGATCCTTATGGTAATAGAACTGATCTGCATCTTGACAGCATCAATGTCAATATCCGTGTTGTGACATCATACCATAATTTTGCAAAATGTTACCACTGAAGGAAACCGAATAAAAGGTACACAGGATGTCTCTTACAAGTGCATGGAAATCTACAATTATCTCAAAATAAAAAGGTTAATTTTTAAAAATTTTTTAAAAAGTTTTCATACAAGTTGGGATATAGGCTTACCTTGTCTGTACATGAAGACTTCATTGGTACCTACCCTTTCAGCATGTCACAACATTTCAGCAATATCTCCCTCTCCAGAGATAAAAGATTATCTATACTTCATTCAAATTATACTCTGCCACCTGACAATGTACTCTACTAATCCAGGTACTGGTTATTTCATTAAAACACAGAAAGATAGTTAATGAATTTGATTACTTGAACTTCAGGATAAAAATTTAACAATTAACTAGCTGTGAACCTTTAAATGGAGGATGGGAGGAGCAAGCACTTGCAGAACACAAATATAAAGGATTACAGGGTATTGATCAGGTACTTAGATTTTAAACAAGAACCCATTATCTTTCTCTATTAATCATGATAGTAAAAGCCCGCCGTGGCTTCCCAGTGCCCCTGGGCGAGGCCAGTAGAAAGGAAACAGCTGGTGCAATCAGGGGAAAGCAGGGAAGGGAAAACAGAGCAGGCCTTTACTTAGCACCTACTGTGTGCCAAACTGTGCCAGGAGCTTTATGCACAATGCATCACTTAAGTTCCCCAAGAGCCCTGAGAAGCAGGCACTATTACAGTCTTCGTTTTACCAATGGGACACTCTAGGCTCCGAGAGCCGAACTAGACTTGTACAAGGTCTTTCCATTACTGAGCGGGAAGCTTGGATGCTCATGTGTGTACAAAGCCATAGCCTTTGTACTGCAGCATGCCACACTGACAAATCTGCCTAAAGCACCATGAGATGCCACTTTCAGTGCACAAATCGCAGAACATCTTTGCTTTTCTTATACAGACAGATGCTACAGCGAATTGCCAGCTTTCACAAAATACACTTGGGGATGAGGACAGGACTCACAAATATAGCAAGGCCGAGTTTCTCACAGGCCTATTTGGAAGCGACTCATCATTATGCTCCACCGTAAGAGCAAGCTATAGCAAGAACAAGAGGTTGTGGGATTAGGATGAGGTGGGAGGAAGGTTTGGAAAAACTGGAAAGTCCATTTCTAGATCCCAGGACGAAGAGGATAAGACCAAAGGCCCTGCAATTCACCATCACGTGCCAGGTCCCATCTGGTGTGGTCACCTTCTGATCTCCATCCTGCCCTCTGTGAACTGTGGTGGGACAGGCAACTGCAGAGCACTAGCTGTCAGGAGACCTCTGCTCTGACCCATCCTCCTCCCTAGTAAGTATACCCTCAAGCATTTAACCTCTGTGGTACCAAGCCTTCCCTTCCCCCACGTCACAGAACAATAAGCTTAACAAAAGGCCAAGGGCTAGCAGGCTGAAGAAATGATATCAACAAGGGCAGGGACACAGTCAGCCTGGTACCCCATGTCGCACTGTATCTGCTGAATTAGCTTCAGCACACTCATTTATAAAAAGTAGAAATGGTAACCACTTGCCTCTCCCAACTGGTTCCTTTGACAATGAGATGTTATGACAAGAGGGACACACTATACCAATGGATGATATCACTATTATGCAACTTAACAAAAATATCAGGGCCAGAGGGAGCAGTATAAGGGAACTGACATCCAGCAAGGTTAAGTGAGTAACCCAAGTTAGCAATTTCACATCACTGAGAGATTTCATATCCAGTGTGACATCTGGTCCACAGGCAACCTTTAAGTGTTCAAATCCTACCAAGGATGACTTTAAAGTGACAATGTGCTTAATCCAAATCCACTCCACTCCCTCTGCCCTGTCCTTTGTCCCCCAGTGTAGACCACATTTATGAGTTTCCTGGCTCTTGGGTTACCAGGTGGGTATCTCCAGCAAGACGCACCAGCAGAAGTTGGGAGGAAGCATCCAAGAGAGGGAGGTCAGGTTATTTCTTCCCCTCCCCCAACCTCTGACAGGACACTGGGTCTGGAAGCCCTTGAACACACCTCTACAGCTCTGGTGCCCTCTCCACACAGCTACTCAGCTAACCAGTCACTCCCTTTACCCCGTTAGGCCTAAAGATGGACACAAGGTTCTGCTGTTACTAACTGTAGGATACTAAACCTTCGCTCCTGCTTTCCCTGCCCACACCTTTACAAACACGGTTGTCCTTTCATTGACGTTTTCTCAAACTGTCTTAATTTGAATGGGCCACCTATTTCATGCTGGGACTCTGAATTAAACGGGACATAACTACCACCTCATAAAGTTACAGATTACAACTCGTGTCACTTCTCAGTGCCAGGCACTAGGTATAATTACCGTTATGACAATTATATGATGCAGAAATTGTTGCTCCCACTCTACAGACGAGGAAGCCGAGGCTCAGAAAAGTAAAGAAATTCGCCCTAGCACACACAGAGATAGAATAGCTAAAACTGGGGCTTTAACTTCCGGATGCCAAAACCTCTACCTTTCCATTTCTACTATCACCGTCATGGTTAAGTATTTTTCCTACTACACTAAATTTCATCATTGTCGTCACTCCTACAAGAAAGTTACACTCTGTTACGAATAAGATTTTATTTCTACTGCGGACAGTTTAATTGTGTGGTTAAGAGTAGGTTTCTGGAGTCGGTTCAAAGTACAGGGCCTGACTCGCCACTTGCAGAACTGTTATTTTGAACAAGAGACTTTTCTCCACGAGACTCAGTTTCCCCCAGTAAAACAAGAATAACACTACTTCCTTCACCGGGTCGTAGCAAGGACTCAATAGGATAACGTTTGCAAAGCACCTCGCATGCTGAAAGCGCTCAAATGAAAGGAGCTACAGTGATTAATAGCGGGTTTGCGGCCTTGGCGGCTTTACTGCCAATGAGGACCAGGGAGGCGGGCCGGGACCCGGGGACCCAAGAGAAGCATCCCGCTGCCCTCCGCCCCTGGCCCACCTGCTCCTCCAGCCTCTCGATCTCTAGCTGGTTCTTCTCCTCCTCTTCGTCGTACTCCCACTCGTACTCCCCGGGGGAGCTCTCCGCGGAGGAAGCCATGCCGTACTCCTCATCATCCCCATCGCTCTCGCTCACGCCTTCCTCCTGCGGATCCCACTCTGGCCCTATGGCCTTGCAAGCCGCCGCAGTAACAGCCCGCGATAGCACCTTCCTCCTCGTCCTAGCCGCCTTCACTTCGTCCTCCTCTCCCTCAGCCTTGGGCCCAGCCTTGGACTCAGCGTCGGGCTCCGAAGCCGAGGTTGCGGCCGCCGTCGCCATCTTGCGCTTCCAGGGACTCTCGGGTCTTCCCGCGGCCGCCGAAGACCCGGCTGAAGTAGAGGCTGCCCGCGGCGCGCGCCTGATCAAAACCCCGCTTTCTTGCCACCAAAGGGGAAACTGGGAGCCTCGGATAACGGGAAAATCTTGAAATACACACAATTCATATTACTTTTATATTCTTGTAGAAGCTCCCATCAGATAAAAAACTCATTCACATGGCATGTGTACAGGCACAACTTCGGACAGAAGTTGGGTCTTTGGACAGGACATGGAGGCCATAGAGGAAGTCATGGAGTGAGCGTGATGTCTGTAGTCAAGGGTTTGGCGCCATCTTGAGAAGGTAAAGTGAGTCAGAACAAATGTCTTACTTAACGCTTAGTGTGACCTGGCGCGTGGTTCAGTCTCCCCAGCAACTGCGCCCCAAACGCAGAGAAAAACTCCACCTCCTCGGGGAAGGATAGACTGCACCAGTCATGCGAAAAATCCATTTCCCTGAGAGATTCCTCCCCTTTATGTAACGCCTGGTACCTAGTACGCCTTAAATACACGTGTGGATTTTCTGGTTTTATAAGATATCTTGCAAACCAGTGGTTAAAAAAGTACATTAATAAGCATTTCTTTAGAAACGCCTAATTGCTAGGCATTGTAACATAAATTGTGAGTTTGCTGCTTTATAGAGAAATATATATTATTTTCCAATCAAAGCATGGTGTTTCCTTCTTAAGCTTCCCATTTTTCAGGTAGGAAAAAAAAGTCTTGGTGTGTTTCTCTACTTATTGCCTTTCTCCTTCATCAGCAAGCTTAATGGGGCAGGAATTATGTGTTTTGCTGTCCGTCTGATCCCGAGTCTAGTAGAGCACCTAGACACACAGTAGGTACTCAGCACATACTTGCCCCATGGATGAAAAAATAGTCCTTGAACTAGTACAAAAGGGGAGATCCAGGCTTGGCGTGCCGGTTTTATTTGCCCAGGGTCACACAACCAAGAAGGAGCGGAACCAGGATTCTAACTCAGCGTTATCCAAGTTCCAATCGCAACTGAAGCTAACTCTCTGAGCAACCTTGGACAAGCTAACTAAACCGCTCTGAACCTCAACTTCCTTAAGCTGCAAAACATGCTTAGGACCGGTGCTTCTCAGCGCCACATTCCAGCGCTGGGCTTTGTGAACACCAGCCTGGCCCCGCACTCCAGGAGCCTGAGTTCCTCTCCCACCCAGGATCCAGCACTCCAGACCGGCCCTCCAGCCACTTCAGACCCTCCCGCTCTCGGCCCCGCCCCCCAAAGGCGGGGCCAAGGCGCGGGCACGTGCTCGGCGCAGGAGAGCGCAAGCGCGAAATCGCAGTGACGTCAGAGGCACACCCCACCTCTGCGCTCTGGGGCGGCGCAGCTGCGAGCCGGTAAGATGGCTGCTGCTGGAGCGGGCCGTCTGAGGCGGGCGGCTTCGGCCCTACTGCTCCGGAGCCCGCGCCTGCCGGCCCGGGAGCTGTCAGCTCCGGCTCGGCTCTACCACAAGAAGGTACGGTCGGATGGGGGTGGTGCGCAGACCGCCTAGAGGACTCAGGCGTCCTGGCGGAGGCCCAAAGTGGGAGGGACGGACGGCCGCGGGGTTCGGCGCGGCCCTGGACGGAGGGGCCGCCCCCTCCCGCGTCTCTGTCTCGACTCACTTTCCCTTGCTGCTCAGTGACACGGACCGCAGCTGATACACAAATAACGGCTACCGCCGATCGGGCGGCGCCTTCCAGTGGGCCCCGGCGCGCGCCGCGACGTTGTGCGTCTCATCTTTAAACTAACTTGCCAGCAGCCCGGGAGGGAAGGTCCTGTTACGACTTGCCATTCTGGGTCCAGGGACGCGCACATGCTTTGCGCGGGCTCCGGCTTCGGCCGCGCCACTGCCCTGGCTAAGCGATCTTGAGCAAGTCACTGCCCCTCGCAGAACCTGTTTCCCCAGGTGTAACACGTGTGTAGGGGAGGGGGCCCTCAGGAGTCTTCTGCAGGATAATGCGTGGCGTCCTCGGCGTGGTTGCTGGCTCATAGGCCCTACGCGTGGACACCATTCATGGTGCTGTTACTGTTTTGGGAGCGCATAGCCTCCGAGGGGAGTAGGCACATAACCAACAAGCGTCATGTTTTGGTTTTGGTTTTTCTGGTGGGGGAGAGAGAGGCGTAGTTTGCAGCCCCTTGCCTTCCAGGGGGTAAAACCCCCTAGTCTTGAGACTCTCACTGTGGAAACTACTAAAGAATGCTGTAAATCAACGTGACGCAGAACGTCCAGATTAGATGTTATCTGGTGGGTCCGTGGACTTGGGAGTCAAAATCCATACTCGGACGCCCGTGTTGGGAGGACTGGAAGATGGGGTACTTACTGGTAAACAAACCGCAAGGTTACTAAAGCTTTGTGGGTACTAGTTCGACTTGCGTTTATTCTGTCCTGGCTTCTGTACTTTTGCCAAGGACTTCACTCCTCCCCCACCCGGGCATGTGTTTTGTTGACAGTGTGCGGTGAAGGAACTTGGGCTAGTAGCCTTTCGGTCACCAGGGTGCGCTGCTGCACCAGGGTTATGTCAAGGCCATGAGATACAGTCATGGCACTACTGTTATCTTTTTTTTTTTTATTTTTCTGAGACAGTCTCACTCTGTTGTCCAGGCTAGAGTGCCGTGGCGTCAGCCTACCTCTCAGCAACCTCAAACTCCTGGGCTGAAGCGGTCCTCCTGCCTCAGCCTCCCGAGTAACTGAGACTACAGGCACGCGCCACCATGCCTGGCTAATTTTTTCTATATATTTTTTAGTTGTTTGGCTAATTTCTTTCTTTCTTTTTTTTTTTTTTAGTAGAGACGGGGTCTCACTTTCTCAGGCTGGTCTCGAATTCCTGAGCTCAAACAATCCTCTCCCCTCGGCCTCCCAGAGTGCTAGGATTACAGGCGTGAGCCACCACACCTGGCCTGTTTTTATCTTAAAAGCCACGTAAATTTACCCTTCTGTAGCAGTCACCTTGAAGCTTCTCAGAAAGCTTTGCACTCCTGGGCCGTGGTATTTTTTTTTAGATTTTTTTCCTATTATCACAAATCTGTGAAGGTAGTTGGAGGGGATACAAAGTGTTTGGGCCACAGATGGTTCTCATTGACATGAGTGGAGGCCTTTCTACCCAGATGAAATCTGGTGTTTAATGATTGCCTGCTAGGTTCAGGTTGCTGACTTCCAGGAGCTAACCATTAAGTCAGGAAGACCAATACCAACAAAGTGATGATTATTTCTCTTAACCGTCTCGTTTCAGGTGGTTGATCATTATGAAAATCCTAGAAATGTGGGGTCCCTTGACAAGACATCTAAAAATGTTGGAACTGGACTGGTGGGGGCTCCAGCATGTGGTGATGTAATGAAATTACAGGTACCAGCTGCTTTTCAACTTTAATGGTAATAACAATCCCTTTGCTTACACAGTGCTTTTTAGTTTACAAAGCATTTGCACACACAGCATTTCAGTTGGTCTCTATCTTTATTCCTGTGAGATAGGATGTTTTGATATTATAAATGATTAGCAGGTCCTCAATCTTGGTTCTCTTGCTAATATACTAGTATACTATGACCTTTTCTGAAATAGGAAACTAATCTCATTTTTCTACTCACTGTATCAGCTTAGGTCCCAACTTCAGCCAAGTAAAAGTTTTTGTGAATTTTACTAATCAAAGGAAAACCCCAAAGGGCTGGCAGTCTCCAGTGAGACAAATGCAATAAATTAAACCTGTCCCCAAATTGGAAGCAACATGAAAGTAGTATCTTTCGCTTTTTTTTTTTTT
>CAUYRT010075963.1:0-28540 GCA_963574885.1 Lepilemur ruficaudatus
TGAGCAAGAGTGAGACCCCGTCTCTACTATAAATAGAAAGAAATTAATTGGACAGCTAAAAATATATATAGAAAAAATTAGCCGGGCATGGTGGCACATGCTTGTAGTCCCAGCTACTCGGGAGGCTGAGGCAGAAGGATCACTTGAGCCCAGGAGTTTGAGGTTGCTGTGAGCTAGTCTGATGCCACGGCACTCTACAGCCCGGGCAACAGAGTGAGACTCTGTCTCAAAAAAATAAATAAATAAAAAAATAAAAATAAAATAAAGTGGAGTTAAATGTATTCTATAGGAAATATTTGTGAAATTATACTAGATGGGCAATTCCATCTTTATAAAGTACAAAAACAGACAAGACTCATCTATGTTATTAGAGGTCAGGATAGTGGTGACCCAGGGGCAGGGGTGACCAGAAGTGGGTATAGGAGGGTTTCTGGGGTACTAGAAATGTTTTAGTTCTTGGGTGCTGTCACACAGACATGTTTAATTTGTGAACATTTATCAAGGTGTGCACTGTGAAATGTGCACTTTTCTGTGTGTATATTGTACTTCAATTTTAAAAAATTAATTATACTAGGTATTAATGGAGAACTGGGGCGAGTATATCCATTTTTCATACACTTTTCTAAAAAACACATCCAAGGTGTTGGAAGGAGGTTGCACCTGCAGCCACTAACTGAAATACCGTGGGCGCCGAGTGGCAAAGTGAAAGTGAGAGGTGGATCATTTTTTGTCTGCAACGCGGGGCCGGGGCCGCGGCTCAGCTTGCTCTGCATCAGACTCCCATCGTTGCCGTGCTGGAACGCAGGCACAGCCGGTCAGCCCTTTGAAATTATCAATGAAAGCAAGAGATCCACGTCTTCATAAGGAATCTCCGAATTTTTAAATGTCGGCAATTTTTTAAAACCTTTAAACACTGTACCAGCCAAATGAAACACATCTGTGAGCTAAATCCTGCCTGTTGACCGCTGGTTTATGACCTCTACAGTAAGCTGAGATAAAGCAGGACAAGGAGTTTAAGTCTATTCTGTGGTAAACATCGTCTAACCCCAGAGCGGGCCTCAAGGCTAAATGCCACCCCGTTCACAATATCTCACAGTGAAGTCATTCGCCAGGACTGTGACCCTACCCTAACATGCTTAATACGTGAGGCCACGGCTCCCTGATAATATTCTCTGTGAGAAGAGCAGTGCTGTAGCAGAAGCTGCTGCTGCCCCTCCGCATGTCCTTTACCTGGCTGGTGCACCCATTCCCTAGCTGCTGCTGCTTTGGGCTGCTAACAGGTTACAGCTCCCCACCTTCTCCAGGGAACCACCCTCAGAACCACCTTGTTCAGAGATGCCTAACCCCTACATGAAACGGTGGGGCACCCAAAGCGATTGACAGGGACATATAGGAGTAATAGAACCCCAACCCCTTACCCCAAGGTGGGAAAACTCCCTCTCTGGGGTTCCCCATGAGATCAGGCTGACGCTAGGCTTAGGCTGAACTTATATCTTCACTTAGCTTCAATCCCTAGCCCCACCCTACATCCCCTAGTCCCTTACAGGTTTTTCCTCAGATCACCAACTTTAATAAATCACGTGCATAGAGGCATCTCCATCTCAGACTCTGCTTCTAGGGAAGCCAACCTAAGACAAATGGTTTAGGAGGAAGAATTATTGGAAGAACAAAGTCTCAGACTGAGCCCTTACTAGTTGGCTGATCCTGGTTAAGATACTTAACCTCTTTGGGCCCTAGTGTCTTTATGGGTTCATTCATTCATTCATTCAATCAGTGTATATTGGGCTAACCTTGTGGCCTACCTACTGGATGGTTAAGAAGATGCAAGGAATATAAATATGGAAGTCCAATGTAAAGCTCTAAAAATAAAGGCTTCCTTTATTTTTTATTTATTTATTTATTTTTTGAAACAGAGTCTTGCTCTGTTGCCTGGGCTAGAGTGCTGTGGCATTAGCCTAGCTTACTGCAATCTCAAACTCCTGGGCTTTAGTGATCCTCCTGCCTCAGCCTCCCAAGTAGCTGGGACTATAGGCACGCACCACCATGCCTCAGCTAATTTTTTTTTTCTATTTTTAGTTCATCAGCTAATTTCTATTTTTACTACAGACAGGGTTTCACTCTTGCTGAGGCTGGTCTCGAACTCCTGACGTTGAGGGATCCTCCCACCTCGGCCTCCCAGAGTGCCAAGATTACAGGCGTGAGCCACCGCGCCCAGACTATAAGGCTTGCTTTAAATGTGCACGCAGTCCCACCATCCCATTATAGCACTTAGCACCATAGAGGGTGAGAGAAGACTGTATTTTCTTGCACCCTGGGAACCACTATGTTTCTTCAAATCCAGAATTCCCTTAACTTTGATATATCATTATTTTGTGTATAATTAAGAAGGGGGAACCCCTGCCAACTAAACTATGAGGTAATGACTGCTTGTCACTTAGAATTTTTATTTTGTACTTTTTGAAAGAGCCCTTTTAGACTTATTTTTCCCCACCATTTTATTTTGAAAATTTTTCAATCCTACAAAAAAATTGAAATAATTTTATACCCAAATATCTACCACCTTATGGTTTAAAATTAATTTTGTATATGGTATGAGGTAGAAGGCAGGATTCCTTTTTGTTTTCCTATAGGTATCCATTGTTCTAGCACCATCTGTTGAAAGATTTTCATTTCTCTATTGGATGACTTTGGCCTTTTTAAAATAAACTTATTTAGGCATATATTTTTATCATATTTCTCTCTTGTGTATATATAAAAAGAAAATATGTTGGTTGATACATACATAATGTATATATTATTTATATATATATTATTGTCCTCTAAGACATCAAGCATGTCATATATTCAGGATCCCTTAAGAGAGTGCTCCATTATTGTCTCCAGGATTTTTTTTTTCAATGCTTTGGCACTCATTTTGTGAGTTTTAATGTTGATACTTTTTAAATCTTTCTGGGTAAATGGAAGGTTTTCAGATAATAACCAGGACTCATATTCCTTCTGCAAATGCTTCTTAAATGGTTTATTGAGTGCTATGGTTTAAATGTGTCCCCCCAAAAGCATGTGTTGGAAACCTAATCCCCAATACAACAATGTTGGGAGGTGGGACCTAATTCCAGGTGTTTATGTCATAAGAACTCTACCCTCAACAATGGATTAGTCCCCATAATATGCTGAAATAAAAAGAATGGATTAGTGACAATTATAAAAGGGCTGTGAGTTTGATCTGTTCTCTCTCACCTCCTCTTTGCCCTTCTGCCATGGGATGATGCAGCAAGAAGACCCTCACCAGATGCTGTCTTCCTTAACCTTGGACTTCCCAGCCTCCAGAACCATGGAGCAATTAAACTTCTGTTCACCATAAATTACCATCTCAGGGATTCTGTTATAGCTGTACAAAATGGACTAAGACATTGACCAAAACATTCAAGAGTGGCATTTAAACAGTTTTACAACCAGGAATTGTAACTAAATTCACAAATGTGTAGACAGTGACAATTACCATCTGGCCAACAGTGCTTTTAAGACACCATTAGCTACCGCTCTATTTCTGAGATGTCAAAATGTGGGGGTTGGGGGAGATCTAATCCAGCATTGTATACTCAGTACCCAAGACTGTGCCTGCATAGCAGGTGACCTTCAGTATTTCTTAAATACATAGATTGATTTTTTATCTTAAAGATTCTTTTGCCTTGCTATTTTTCTCTGTTTCACAGTTCTGACTTATAAAAATATACTGTCACTGTGTTTGCCAAGCCCCAAACCACCTGCTTAATAACAATAAAACTGCAATTTGGAAATATCCTCATTACCATGTTATTTGTTTTCTTTGA
The DNA here is from genome assembly GCA_963574885.1 of Lepilemur ruficaudatus. NCBI lineage: Eukaryota > Metazoa > Chordata > Mammalia > Primates > Lepilemuridae > Lepilemur > Lepilemur ruficaudatus. The sequence goes on from CAUYRT010075963.1 coordinate 3,831, forward strand.
TTTTGCTAAATGCAACCTCAAGAGTGAAGGAAATGATGTACCAAATGAAGGCGTTTCCAAAACAAATTAAAACACAGAGCTCTTGAGGAACTAATGTAAGTGTGGCCTTGAAGGCAGGTTTTGAATGTTATAGCTAAAGTACTGGTGCTGTAAGTTCTTCTGGTTGTTACAGATGCTGCTGATTGCTATTTGAAGCAATGCTCCGAAGTATACGTGATATATCTTCATGGTACTTTAATGAAAAATTTATTTTCAGTCTCATTACTGCTAAGTATAAATGTGTTTGGTTCATCAATATCATTTGTTACTCTAAATTCAGTTTATTCACACTGGGAGGGTACAGAATTTAAACCAATACATAGCCCATCAAAGCCCATTAAATGTTCTGTGTTAACATCTATCCAGGCCTGTGACTTAGTATCTGGTTACTTATAATAATTAAAACTGCTAATAGGTCCTTCTACTACATAGATGCCTTGTAGAATAATTTCCTTTGGGTATAAAGAATTCAAAGGGACCAGGCACAGTGGCTTGTACCTGCAATCCCAGCACTTTGGGAGGCTGAGGTGGGCGGATCCCTTGAGACTAAGGGTTCAAGGTTACAGTGAGCCATGATCGTGCCACTGCATTCCAGCCTAGGTGACAGAGCAAGACCCTTGTCTCTAAAAAAAATTAAATAAATAAAAAATAATAATTCAAAGGGCCTCCTGTCATATTTATAGCAGGATTTTCCCCAAATGATGTTTCAAAAAGAAGTGATCTGATCAGTTTCCTGGTTTCCTACTACACTGTAGTTAAGTCAGATGTAACCACAGCAGAAGCTGAGTTCAGGGACCAGGGACCTCTCCACACTATATTTGCAACTACTTTTGAGACTACAATAATTTCAAAATTAAAAGTTAAAAAGAGATAATCTTTTGGATCATTGGGTCTTAGGATTATGACTGCAAAGTGATTTATATACCATTAACAAGTAAAGGGAAGTGGACCTTTTTTTTTTAATTGGAGAAAAGGCATACAAATTTATTTAACATGTATACGCAGGGGGAATCACAGAGCCATTGCCCCCGGAAAAAGTACCTTTGTGTTGATATTATTTTGTGTGTGTGTGTACAAAGCATATTTAAACTTTTTAAATTTTCTTTCTAAAAGTCCTTCTTAAATTTAAAAATAAAATAATGGTTACTTCTGGAGAGTAGAATAGGGAAGCAGTAATTTTAATTTACTGTGTTTCTTTATTGATGGAATGTTATACAACGAGTTGCTATTACTTTTATAATTTGGAGGGAAGTGTTCACAGTGGACGTTCCCTTAAACAGCTATAAGACTCACATCACCCAATGAAAATGTTCCTGCATGTTTTTGTTACCAGAGGGAAATCTTGTTCCATTTTCAGTGGTCCTGAGATTTATGGTTTGGGAATAATTTCAGCATGGGATAAATTTACAGATCAAAACTACTATTTCTACTACTCTGCTAAAAAATGAACTACATGATATAAAAATGCATCTTATCATGCATTTCCTTTAGGGTTCTAGACCTTTTCATAAAGGATTAGATAGTTATTATAATTCCATAAATTATCATTTTTATGTTTTTAAAATTAAAATATATCATCCTACAGCCACAGGCAAGTCAGACACTATAAATAATTTTATCTTTCCAGCACATATTACTATAAATATTGAAGAATCTTAATACTTTTTGACTGCAAGGGAGATTCAATTTTCCAAACTTTGGTTTTGCAGTAGCAGATCCTGTTCAGTAAAAAAAATTCTAAAGTCATTTCTGCATTTGAAACACCCCCTGGCTTTGGGTCATATTCACCTCCTCCTTTGTTTTCCTCTGCCTGGTATCTTCTTATAACTCTATCACTCAATGGATACCAAGGTAACTCATTTTTTCTTTTTCAACCATTCCTAGTAACCAAGTGATCATTCCTAGTAGTGATTACCTACTAGGCTCTGGCACAAGTCAGTAACTAACATGGAATCATTAAGTCTTGGCTTAATCTATATATCTCAATGGGAACTATCAACCCTTTGGTGATTGGCTGTTAATTCTTCACTAAACATTTCTAAGTACTTACCACACATCAGATTCTCTTCTAAGCACTTAGGACACAAAGATAAAAAGAAGAAGATGAAAAGACAGGGTTCCCCTCTGCAGGGAACCCAGAATCTCAGCAGGGAGATGCCAGAACCCAGGGTGACTTGCAGTATAATTAGAGCAGCCAGGTAACTGTCCCCAAGGTGGGATAGTTTTGAGAGTCAAAAGGGACACTGTTAATATGACACCTGGACAAGACATGTAAACCCAGCCTGTCCCTGGCTGTAATGGGAGTTTATACAACATGTTATGGGAGCAAAAAGGAAGGCTGGAAAAACAAAACAACTAAAATAAAAATTATCACCTATTTCAGATCCCCTAGGACTTTCAAAGCTATGCTTTTAAAAATCATGTGCAATTAAGTCATTTAACTTGTGAAGAACCTTTATTCAAATGACCATTGTATGAAAGGCATTTTTAAAAGCAAGGTTACCCAGTGTAATTTTTGAAATTTGTATGGGCATCTGGGTACATGGAGAAGGGTAAAGATAATTTGTTCCTGGAACAAGGATGTCACAGATACATTCATTTAATATCAAAAGCTAACAAACCAGCTATAATGGAGTATTAATTTGAAAGCACCCATCCAAGTCTTTCCCTTCTCATCCATTGCTATTCCCAGCACTGTCTAAAACTTCAATCCTAACCACTGCTGATAATTATATATGCTTGTCTGGTTTAAGGAGTAAATTAATTTTGCATGTAGTTCCCCACAAAGATCTACATGATGGGCGATTTTATTTTACACATTTTTTTTTCAGAATGGCAATAAATAGCACTAGGCATATATGGAACAGCACCTTACTATGGTTTAAAATGTCAAACTATTTTAAATTTACTTGCTTAGATATTTCTAGCCCAAAAAAGCAAAAATTTCTCTAGAGGGACTTATTTAGAACCCTGTAAAATAAATTGTCGGTGTGTGTCTTTAACGGCTGTGCCTATTGACACGTTTGTTTTCCCAAGTCAGCTGCATGGGGTCAGGTGGCTGTACCCATTCTGTGTACAGAGGCATTCAGAGGGAGCAAAGTCTTATTTGCTGTCCAAACAGACCATTCCACTGGGGCAGGTTGGAAATGACACTTGTATGTGTGTAGCAGATACCTGAGCAGTCGGTGCACTGTGAAAACACACCTGGACACAGGTTCCATGGTATTTTGATAAACAGGGGCTGTCCCTTGTCTGGATGCTGGATCCAGGCTGCTGTAGGGAAAGGAGTATTGGGTTCAGGTCATAATTTTGAGTGCCCAGCCATCCAGGTTGCTCTTGTATCTATGAATCAAAGGTCCAGGGCTCCATGGTCCCTGAGTCCCTCCCTGCCAAAAGAATGCTAGCCCAGGCCACAGCCTTGAGACAATGCATCACTGGCAGAAGCTGACACAAGCAGTTTCTTTCCAAATGAGTTTTCAGGCTTAACAAGGATGGCACCACCACAACGTGCCAGAGAAGTGATAAAGAAGGAAATGCTATCATCCCTGTTTGGATACACAGAGCTCTGCCCCCGGCCTGGGAGTCCACCAGGACTGGCCTTCCTTGAGATACTTAAAATCAAAAAGATTCAGGGTAATAATATGAGACCTCAGAAGTCACATACAACATCATCTAATTTCCCAGCAAATAATGATTATCACCCAAATAATAATTATTACTAACAATAATAAACTTTAAGAAAGCAGACTCAGGTTTTGTGGGGTCAGAAGCTTTCATACTTTGGAAGGCCCTCTTTAAGAAAGAGAATACACTATTATGAACACAAAGTTAGACAAATAATATGACATTCTTAGGGGCCTTCATAGAGCCATTGTAAGGGCCTGTGCAAGTGAGGGGATTATAGCTTAAGCACCGTTAGCTTCATGGTAAGTGCACCTCTTGCTATGCGTTCAATAAATACTTGTTGCACAAATGAATAAAGGGTAAAAGCAATACCAAACGTTCCTATGCCCCAGGAACTATGCTGAGTATTTTACATGTACAAATTCATTAGATGCTCACAAGGATACTAGGGGATCAGAACAGCTTATGGTTATTGTGACTTGTTGGAAAGTGGTAGATGTTCTTAGTGTTTCACAGTGGTGCTCAATATAACTCTGACAATAGCACTAGAAGGGAGGTGCTCTTATTATGATCCCTGGTTTCCAGATGAGGAATCCAAGGCACAGAGAGGTTAAGTCAGTTGCATATGGTCACACAGCTAGAAATGGCAGAGATGGTATCTAAAGCCAGGTAGTCTGGCTTCAAAAATCTGTGTTTCTGGTCACACTACTGCCTCCTACATAAGGCTCAGAAAGATTCAGCGACAGGTCAACTTTCGTTCATGCCTGAGGTCAGCCCAAAGCTCTCTTGGATTAACTTATGGTATATCATAAATATTGACTGCAAGGGAAGCAAATGCTTCTCAGTTCAGTCTTTATTAGAACTCAGACTTAGGGTAGGCTTGGTGGCTCACGCCTGTAAACCTAGCACTCTGGGAGGCCGAGGCAGGAGGATCCCTTGATCTCAGGAATTCGAGACTAGCCTGAGCAAGAGTGAGACCCCATCTTTACTAAAAATAAAAAAATTAGCCAGCCAGTGCATGCCTGTAGTCACAGCTATTCAGGAGGCTAAGACAGGAGGATCGCTTGAGCCCAGGAGTTTGAGGTTGCTGTGAGCTAGGCTGATGCCATGGCACTGTAGCCTGGGCAACAGAGTAAGATCCTGCTGTCTCCCAAAAAAAAAAAAAAAAGAAAGAAAATAACCCAGACTTAGCTGAAACATAAGACATAAGGGAAAAGGAAGAAGTGAGTTGGAGTCACACTGGAAACTGTCTGGGAAAAAGGAAAAAAATATTGGGTGTTTTTCCATTGGAAAGGTGGTGATTTCCAGAATTCACAGGGAGTTACATTAATGAGTATCTCTTCTCACTGTCCCTCCCACACAGCTATTAGCCCAGGCCCAGGCCCAGCCTAGTGTGAGAGAAGCTTTCTCCCAATGAAGCTACTTGACCTAAATGTAATTTTAAAAGAGATTCAAATATATTTTGATCATGCCCCACTCTTTCCACCACTACCACCTCATACCAACAAAAAAATCTTGCTCCAATAATATCAAGGAACTTGGATTCAAAGACATATTTATAAGGAGAATGGCTGGGCCATGTCTCCAGGGAGTGTCATCCATTTCCTTATATTCTTAACCTTTCTGAGTCTTCCTGGTTTTCCCACTGTAAGTTAAGTCAGGATAATGACTCTGGGCTGGATGGTTTCCATTTTCTCCTGCAGACCTCCTCGCTACGCCTTCCTGTCCTGCTCTGGGTACCAGGCTGCCCTGAGCAGACTGCAAGAGGCTGCCCTCTTTGGCCAATGGGAAGCCTCAGCAAGGGATCGGAGGTCAGGGTGTGCATCCTTCCAGCTTCCTCCTGCAAGGCCAGCTGCTTTAGCTTCTGTGAAACAGACCCCTTACCAGCTCCTCCGCACAGCTCTTTCGTGTCCTCTCCCCTCCAGGCCTAACAGCAGTCACAGCTCCCCCCGGTACTATCCCTGGGCCACTGCACCCTCCCATGGGTTTCCTACTCTTCTCACAACTTCTCAAATAGTCCCTTTAGTAAACTCCCCTCAAACTTCCCAATCTGAGCGTGCCATCAGTTTCCAGCAGGGTCCCTGCCTGATACAGATATATTACTAGCTAAGATGCTGTGAGAATTAGGAAGAAAGGAAATTTGGAAGAGTGTTACTAAAGTGAGCCAACTGGGTTTTGGAAGAGCGGGGTGCACGCCTGCCACAAACCCCTGCCTTCTGCAGCCCAAATGCCCCGAAGGAACCATCACCAAGTCCCTGAGCCAGCAGAAGCAACACACCTGTGACAGGTGTGGAACAAGCCTTCCAGGAGAGGGATTAATCTTAGAACCAAAACTCTTTAAAAAGATCCCACCTGAAAGCCAAGAGTATTCATTATTAAAGAATTCTGCAAGATCATAGTCCTGAGTGCTTGAGTGCCTATAAGAAAAACAGTAAAAATATTCCTTGGGCATTTACCATGTACCAGACACAAGTCTCCTAACTTATACTATGCTTACAAAAACCCAGACAGTGGGTGCTATTGTTATCTGCATTTTTCAGATGAGAGTTTCAGTAGCATGCACAAAGTGAAAAAGCTAATAGTGGCTGCGCTGGTTATCTATTTCTGTGTAGCAAACCACCCCAAAACTTGGTGGTACAAAACAACTGCCATTTTATTGTGCACAGGGATTCTTACGATCAGGAATTCAGACAGGGTACCACGGAGCTGGCTTGATTTTGCTGTGTAATATCTGGGTATCACGTGGGAAGACTTGAGTAGCTGGGGGCTAGAATAATATGAAGTCATTCTCATTCACATGTTTAGCACTTGGCCTAAGATAACTTGACCCCTGGGCTCCACTAGGATAGCCAACCAGAGTGTTTGCACATAGCCTCCTCGTGTGGCATGGGCTTCCTCACGGCATGGAGGGCTCAGGGTAATCAGGCTTCCTGCATGGCAGCTCAGGGCTTCAAGAATGAGTATTCCAATGAATAAGGTAAAAGTGGCATCTCCTTTTATGAGCTATCTTCAGAAGTCACATAGTACCACACTTCTACCCATATTCAAGGGTACAACCTACATGAGAGGACATAGACCTCACACCTTTTTTTTTTCCAGACCAGGTCTATTTCTGTCACCTAGACGAGAGTACAGTGGCATCATCAGAACTCACTGCAACCTCAAACTTAGGGGCTCTCTGTTGCCCGGGCTAAAGTGCTGTAGCATCAGCCTAGCTCACAACAACCTCAAACTCCTGGGCTCAAGCGATCCTTCTGTCTCAGCCTCCCGAGTAGCTGGGACTACAGGCATGCACCACTATGCCCGGCTAATTTTTTTCTATATATTTTTAGTTGGCCAATTAATTTCTTTCTATTTTTAGTAGAGACGGGGTCTTACTCTTGCTCAGGCTGGTCTCGAACTCCTGACCTTAAGTGATCCTCCCGCCTCGGCCTCCCAGAGTGCTAGGATTACAGGCATCAGCCACCACGCCGCCAGACCTCACATTTTGATGGGAGTAGTGTCAAAGAATTTGCAGCCATGTTTTAGAATCATAACCAGAGTGAAACACAGATGTGACTTTAATCAATGTCTCAGTTTAGCTATGATTTCATTAGGAGTGACCTAAAAAATAGAATCCAGCACTTGAGATTTATATAGTCCTTTACTCTTTACAAATCAGTCCCCTCACTTGTGAAGATTAGGCAGACATTTCTAAACCTGTTATACAGCTAAGGGGACGAAGGCAGCTCAGAGACTTAAGTAACTTACCCAAAGTCACATAGTAATTACCCTCTTGGATGCAAGCCTGGGGCACTGTCCAGTGAACACTGACCTTGCCCACCAAGTAGCCTGGGCTGCGATCCAGGGGCTCCATCAAGCCATTTTTCAAAACATCTTTCGTAACAATTGAAATGTGATTCCCTTGGGTTTAGAGGCTTTTTGTCCTGTGTGTGATTGATGGTAGATGGTGGCATGCGGCAGGATCCCCTAGGGAAGTGCAAACAGCATAAGGTGAGCATGAACAGTTACCTGCTGGGAAGCAGAAGGGGCTTAAGTGGTGAGGAAAAAAGGTCAACAGAAAGAAAAAGTCACTGAAAGACCTGCTATGAGCCTGCTGCTATGCCGGGTGCTTTACTTCCCTTGTTTCATTTAATGCTTCTGAAGGCACCACAACATTATCTCCCATCCCACCTGCTCTTCTTTTTTATTTATTTATGGAGACAGGATCTCACCATGTTGCCCAGGCTAGCCTAGAACTCCTGGACTCAGGCAATCCTCCCGCCTCAGCCTGCTGAGTAGTCGAGATTAGAGGCTTGCACCACCAGGCCCGGTGCCTCTGCATCCCCCCCCCCCCCACACCATCCCTCTCCTTCTCTTCTACAATCTGACATTGTCACTCCTCCATCAAGAGCTGGGTCCTAATTTCCCTCCTCTTGAATCTGGGCTAATGTTATGACTCACTTGCAACCAAGAGAATGTGAAGAAAATGATGCCATGTGACTTCCCAGGCTAGGTCGGCAAAGGCCATACGGCTTCTACCTGGTTCTCTTGGGACGCTCACTCTGGGATAAGCCAGCTGCCACGTAAGGAGTCCCGCTACCCTAAGACTGCCAGGCCGGATAGGCCGCATGCAAGGGTCCCACTCAACAGTCCCAGCAGCACCTGGCCTTCCAGCTGTCTCCACCAGGGTGCCAGACAGAGCGACGCCATCTTGGAGCCCCCGGGTCAGCTGAGCCTCAGCTGACACCACAAGGACGGGATAAATCACTCCGCCAAGTCCTGGGCAAACGCCTGAGCCGCCGAATCTGTGAGACGTAGTAACATGGTGGTTGTTTGAAGTCACTACATGTTGGGGTAGTTTGTTATGCAGCAGTAGTACCGGAACACATGCCTTTGTTTCCTGTAATCATCATGACAGCCATTACTATTATTTCCAGATTAGGAAACCAAGGGAGGAGAAGATAAATAACTTGCCTGGCACTACCTGGCTGATAGCTAGGAATATAACCCAGAACTTTCTGACGGAGCGATCCCTGCTCTTTCCACTGGTGCACACCACTTCTGCAGAGTGCAAGAGGACCTGGATGAAAAGTCTCCAGAATGCTAAGGAAAAGCATCGTCTCCCTCACACTTTTGTCTGGGCCAGGCTGGTTCCAAGATTATTAATTAGGAAAACAAATACCTCTCCCCAAAATTCTAGGGCTAAACTCTACTAGCCACCACAGTGGCTTCAGCTTCAGAAAGACCTCGGAGAAAATTGTTGTTTGTTATACCTCTCTGGGTTTTCACAAAGGACAGGAAGCAGCTAGGCAGAGTGAGAGGCTTATTGTCATGGGAGTGAGGTCTCCCTGGGGCAGTGATTAAAGTTCCCTTCACTGCCTTCCCACAGACTGACTTCCTATCTCAGATGATGGCAATTTCATCCTTCCTGATGTTCAGACCAAAAACTTTGGAGTCACTGTCAACACTTTCTTTCACACCCCCATCCAATCCATCAGCAAATCCTGTTGGCTCTATCTCAATAAGGTATCCGGAATCTAACCACTGCTTACCTCCTTCTCTGCGACCACCAGCGTCAAGCTACCATCGTCACCTCTATCCTACACGCCAGTGTGGGGAAGCTGGGGTATGTCTACACTGACTCCTGAGAGTGGAGAGGAATTGTTGAGGGCTGCAGCTCTATTTTTTCAGCTCAATCTTCCACGATGTGTTGACTTGGTTCTCAGACCAGCTTCCCTTCATACCAATCAGGATGGCTAAGGGAGAATTTCCTCTCCCCATTGCCTTGACCAATCAGGCTCTAGCTGTGGAGCTTGGGTGGGGTCAACTCATTCTCCGACAGTGGCCCCCCATGGTGGAGGGGTATGATCGATATTGGAGAGGCGATGTCAATGTCTGCCAACCCCATCCTTTCACACGTGAACTCATCCTTCAACTTCAAGGCGTGGCTTAGGAAGATCTGAGGAACTGTGGCATATTTTGGAATTCCAGGTGGCTGTTCATTTGAGCCAGATTTGGAGAGACCACCAAGGCCCTGGTTTGTTCAGTCTTCTGTCTCTGGCTCTGCCATATTTCACCAGTCACTGCTTGCTAGAGGCCGCCTACTTCCCACAGATTTAGATTTTGAGTCTGGTTTTGAGTTTCAACATCTGCCTCAACCCATTTTAGGAAATGTGATTCTTTCCCAGGAAAAGAAAAGAGAGGGAGTGGGGGAGTTTGAGGGGTGAGATTGAAAAGCCCAGGACTGGGGCGATGATGGACATTTGGGAGGGAGCACAGACCCTCTCCTGAGAGGCTAATTTTGAGGATGATAAAGCAAAGGCATCCCCTCCCCCAGTGAGGGCTGCCTTGCCATAAAAGGACGATTGTTCCACAGTAGCTTTCAATTATTTCCCTCTGATGCTATCTGGCAAAAGAAAACATGAGCCTGCTGGATGAGTTCTGGAGCGCTTTCCAGTCTAGCTGCTCATAGCAGGGGCAAAGCATAAATAGAGCAGCCCAGAAGGCTGAGACCTTAAACCAAATGGAAAACTTCCCCAGGTTGAGACATCAAATCAATAACAAATTGCATTCTTTGCTGTGGTGGCCAAGGTGAGCATCAGGGAGCCTAATATTTATTTACTCCTTTCCCTGTCTTCAAAGAGTGGCTTGAAAAAGAGAGTGAAGAGGCTGACACCTACAGGTGTGGCTCTGGAGAGAGAGGGGGTGGAGAAATAAGTATAAAGTTTCCCGATCAATTCTTGTAAAGATTCAAGTCAAATCTTTAGGGCTGTATTTTTGCCTGGGGCTCTTTACGTTAGGCCTAAATCAAATAGCACAATAGGAAAACTGCTTTCTTGGGATTTCTTATACTAATAGAAACGGGATTTTCAGTACTGACTCTCCTAGTTAATTGGGGAGTGGGGAGTGGGGAGTGGAGAAGTGAAGTGGGGGGTATGGGAGGGAAGCCCCTCATGGCCACGGGTCTCAAATTTTGCTGCCTACTACGGCCACCTAGGAAAGCTCTTTAAAAGCTCAATACCCAAACTACACTTCAGGCCAATTAAATCAGAATCCCTGGAGGTGGGACCTGGCCTCAGGATTTTAAAAAACTCCCCAGGTGACTCCAACATGCAGCTGCTTTTGAGAATGAGGGTCTGAAGGCAGTTCATCTCAAATTCTAATATGCACGTGAAGCACCTGGGGATCTTGTTAAAATGCAGATTCTAGTGCAGCAGGCCTGCCAGGGGCCCAAGCGTCTGCATTTCAACAGAGCTCCCAGGTGATGACATGCCACTGGTCTGTGGACCACTCCTCAAGTAGCAGATCTTCAGATGTTTCTTTAACATTTGAAGAGGATGGAGCAGCTGAAAAGTCACAGAACAAAGCAAAAAGCTTTTCAGAACACATAGCTCCCTGCTTGCAACCTTTCTGAAAGGGTTCCTCTGTGCCGTTAAGACACATTGCAAACATCTTACCATGGCCTGCAAATCATTGCCGGGGCAACATTTTACACCAAAAACTCATAGTCTCTGGGGTGGGGCTTGGGCTTTGGTAGTTTTTTAAGATCCTCAGGTGGTGCTAATGTGCAGCCGGGGTTGAGGGCCCCTGTCCTAAGTCACCTGGCTCCTACTGTTTCTAGGAGAAAGGCCTTCTCCCCAAATCCACATGGTTACAGCACACCAACCATTGTTGATTGGATGCGGCGACAGGCGGTGAGCTTCCGTCCTAACATTGCGCCAGTTCCCTGGGAAATTGGGTGGGAGAGGCACCTTCCAGCCCGGTCTGGCTATCCTTATGAACCCAGGAAATATGCAGAGGTGAACTGTTGGCCGCCATTTCCCACCAGATGGATCAGGAACAGAGAAAGTTGGTCTCCTACAGCAAGCCAGAGAGGAAGCATAGCAGGTCTTGGGATATGGGGGTCTCCAGGTCTCCCACCTCGAGGCTGTACATGGCAGAGTGAATGAGAACCTCCATGACCACCACCCTTGTCTCTAGAAGAGGGCTAGCTTCCAGGCTGGGGGGCAGCTTTCTGCAACTGTCCCTGCAACCTGGAAGGTCGTGACCAACAAACCTGGAATAGTCAAGACTTTCAGGAAAAATCTCTAAAAATCAATTTAAACACAGCACTTCTGTGTCATCAGCAACTGACACCCTTCCCCCTCTAAAATTCATGAAAAATGAGACTATTTTTCAAGTTTCAAGAATAAAGGCTTTTGGGGTCTCTGGTTCTATTTGTAGAGGAATCATCAGTCTTGAGTTTCTGCAGCTGTGACTTCTAAATCTAGGCCCTCCGTTGACTTTGGGAGTATAATAGCTTGTCTTGCCTGTTTTCTCATCTATAAAATGGAACTAAGAGTTCCAATCTGACCAGATTGCTTTGAAGAGCAACTAATAAAAGGATTATGAATCATGATACAGATGTTGTAGAAATGCCCCTTATGAATGAGTCACCATCTCCAGGAGGCATTGCTGTAGTGAAAAAGAGGCCTTTGGCGAAGATTTGTTGAAATCCCAGCCTATCCAACTATCCAATTATGCAATCTTAGGCAAATTACTTAACCTCTCTGAGCCTCAGACTCGTCACTGCTCATACTAACAAGGCCTACTCTGCAGAACTTCTGTGGGAATTGAGTGAAATAATGTGCGCAGACACTGGAATACAGTAGGTGCTCAAAAATATGCTTCCTGTCCCTCCATAATGTTACTCTTTATATGAGGTAGGTTAGGATATATTCTTAGTTACAGTATGGCTCCTCCCCAAATAACAACGGCTAAAATGAGATAAAGGTTTCTTTCTTTCTCGTGTAACAATGTGAACATAAGGAATCCAGGCTGACAGGATAGTTCTGCTGCATTGGGCACCCAGCCTCTCTCTATCTGGTTGTCCTGCCATCCCCAATACGTGGCTTCCGTCTTGTAGTCTTGTATGTCCAGCTAGGAGGAAGGAGAGAAGGGCAGTGGAGGGCAATCCCCTCCCCTTTGAGGGCATGGCCGGAAGTTCTACTGCACATCCACTGGGCTGACTGTGAGCTAGGATGCAAGCTCAGCAGCCCCTCTTTCTGAGATGAAATCCCAGCTCTACTGCTTACCATCTGTGTGACCTTGGCCAAGTCACATAATATCTTTGTGCCTCTGTTTCCTAACACTTCATGAAGTTATTGTAAAAATTAAATGGGTTGGCCGGGCGCGGTGGCTCACGCCTGTAATCCTAGCACTCTGGGAGGCAGAGGCGGGTGGATCACTCAAGGTCAGGAGTTCAAAACCAGCCTGAGCAAGAGCGAGACCCCGTCTCTACTAAAAAAATAGAAAGAAATTAATTGGACAACTAAAAATATATAGAAAAAATTAGCCGGGCATGGTGGCTCATGCCTGTAGTCCCAGCTACTTGGGAGGCTGAGGCAGAAGGATTGCTTGAGCCCAAGGAGTCTGACGTTGCTGTGAGCTAGGCTGATGCCACGGCACTCTAGCCCGGGCAAGAGAGTGACACTCTGTCTCTATAAAAAAAATTAAATGGGTTAATGTATCTAAAGCACTAAGGTAGTTACCTGGCACATTATAGAGTGTAAGCTGTTATTATTTTTATTTGTTTAGCCACCTGGGCACACCTGTGAGGGAGGCTGGGCAATGTCCTTAACCAGGTGGCTGTGTGTCCAGCTAAAGCCTTAGAATTCTACCCTTGAATGGGGGGGGGCAGTGGACATTTAGAGACATCTAGAGTTTCTGCTGTGTGCAGGTGGCTAAAATAACTGAAAAGACTACCAAAGAGAAGTGACTGTAATAATTTCTAATCTGCGTCTTAAAAACCCTATGTAAGCTCCTTCTGGTGCGATGAAGTGAATGTGCACCATTCCTAGAGGTGGAGAGAACAATAACGTGTGAATTTCTGTGCCGAGCTGGCTCAGTTGTCCACAGTGACCTGTTTAGAGGCCTCCCAATACTCTGGTTTTAGGAAAAGTACCACTTTTTACCCCATTCTCTCCTCACATCTTGTTGAATGTTTACCATCTGCCAGGCACCAGGCTAGGTGTTCATGGTGAATTCCATTCTCTCTGGCAGCGCCATCATTCTCTCAAGTTTATGATACGTTTGAAGGTTCTCCCAGGCAAGGCACCAGGCTCCTCGACTCTGGAAAGCGCAGATCCCACGGAGGTGTCCCTGCTTCTGCTCCATCAGCCCCCGGCCTCCAAGTGTGCCAGCAGATATAACTGGATTTTCTAGTTACAGATTCATCAGGTCAAGGGAGGGGAGGGACAGTTTGTCAGCCAGTCAAAAGCCTGAAGCTAATATTACTTCAGCTCATGCAATGGAGGCCTTGCTACCCTGGCCCACAGGCTTCTCCATAACCCCCAAATAAGCACATGCTGGGACCGAAGGAACAGTTACCTACCTTTCCGCAAAGTGGACTTGAACATGGGAATTAAAAAACAAAGGAGGAAGTGATCCTTAGCATTATAAACAGGCGATAGAATTTCTAGAACAATCCCATAATACATTGTACCTTTTATTTGCCAGCAACTCTTCAAGAAGCATAATTAAATATACCTTTTTGTACAAATCCGCTGTTTTATTGATATTTCTTGGTGATGATTCTTTAGATACCCTAGCCACCTTTATTGGTTTATTTGAGACAGAGTCTCACTCTGTTGCCCTGGCTAGAGTGCCGTGGCATCAGCCTAGCTCACAGCAACCTGAGACTCCTGGGCTTGAGCAATCCTGCCTCAGCCTCCCGAGTAGCTGGGACTACAGGCATGTGCCACCATGCCCGGCTAATTTTTTCTATATATTTTAGTTGGCCAATTAATTTCTAGTATTATTAGAAATTAAATTCTAATTTAGTAGAGACAGGGTCTCGCTCTTGCTCAGGCTGGTTTTGAACTCCTGACCTCGAGCGATCCTCCCGCCTCGGCCTCCCATAGTGCTGGGATTACAGGCATGAGCCACCACACCTGGCCTGCTGCCCAATTTCTTGTTGCATTTCTGATTTCACTTTGGAATTATCCTGGCACTTCTTTAGGTGTGGTCAGCTTTGGAAGGACAGGCCCTCAATCCTGTAGCACCTTGGGCAGAAGAATTTGCACGTGGGTGCCTACTTAACACCAATGAATGAATTGGTATTGGCATTGGGACCTTCAAATTCACCTGTTTCAAGTCCTTTTAAAAGATCCTAGAATTTTTTTAAGTCCTTCAAATAAAGCCTGTAAGTTTTGGCCCATGGAACCTCTACAAGGTGCTATTAACCAGCACAAGTTATTTTTAGCAGCAGCTGCCTTCCGATTTCCCACCATTCCTTGCAACTTCCAGGGTGGCTCCTCCAAACTCAGCTGATCTCTGAAACCAATGTTGATCTCACTTGGGCCTCATCCTCAGACACAGTGCACTTGTGGGTTTCCGTCTGCTGGTGATTTATGCTGTCTGTTTCCTTGTTTGAATGTGATAAACGTGTCCCTGCAAGACATGTATCAGGAAAACTTGCCCTTCCTTCAACAAACCTCAGTTATTTTCTGCTCTCCAACCTGGTGTGGGGTCAACTAGGCCACCCTGGAGGACAAGGTTAACCGTGTACCCACCCACCCCATGTTCTCTTACTGATCCTTGTTTTGCGGAAACATATATGTATTCAACTTAATTTTCTACTGGCTTGGCACACTAGTGGCCAAAAAAATAAAAAAGCCTGCAGACCAAGAAATACTTAAGTATTTGACCCCTCTAAGATTTTATACATATATACACACATATTAATACATACCCTTGTGCCCTTTTCCCGTCTCGGACAGGAGTATGGTATGACCTCAAGCTTCATAAGCGCTCATTGATGGAATTTCTCCAAATATTCACCTTGGAGGAACAGTTAGTGAATGTTTGCAGAAGAAGGGAGAAGGCGCAGGGAGGGCCCATTGTTTCCTGGCTGGAGAGGGAAAGGATTGAAATTCCCTCCAGCCAGCAGCATTTCTCAGCAAACACAAGTGCTTCCTGCTGGGAGGGGTTATGTCCCTCCTCCTGGAATTTCCTCCTCTATCTCCTTATTCTTTGCTTAGCAAAAGTTCAATGGCCCTCGAAAACAGTGTAAATGTCTGCTCCTTGAGCAAACTGTGCCTGAGCTCCAGACTGACCCTGGGCCCACCTGTGACCTGGCAGGGGTCCCACCCATCCTGGTGCACTAGTCTCTCTCTCACTTCCCTGATGATGTATTAAGGAAAGGGACAGTGTCTTACCGAGCTGTGTATTCCAATAGTGGGTGGCACATCGTAGGAAAATAAATGTTGAGCCAATGAACACAGCGAAGAACTTTGAGGAGTCCATCTTTCTCATTGAGATCAAGATGCCCCAAATTTTTAAAAAGATCAGTGACTTAATAAAATTATTTAAAGAGTTAAGACAGTGCGTGACACAAAATACGCCAACAAAAAATTAGTTATTATTCTTCTATGTTCTAAGAATCCCTACGTCTAAATAAGTTAATTCTTTTTTTTGATTTTTTTGGTTTGTTTTTTTAGAAATAGAGTCTTGCTCTGTTGCCCAGGCTGGAGTGCAGTGGTGCAATCATAGCTCACTGCAGCCTCAAACTCTGGGCTTAAGTGATCCTCCTGCCTCTACCTCTCAAAGTGCTAGGATTATAGGTGTGAGCTACCATGCCCAACCTAAATAAATTGATACTTATGTCACCATGTTCTCCCAATCTTAACCTTCCTTGACTTCAGAAAACCCTTTTCTACCCTTGGCACTGTCCCATTTGACATTTTATTCACCACTCTCCTCAACATTTCCTCCAGCTACTCTGGGCTTAAGAATCACCCTCTTGACCTAAATTTTGTATCCTCTGAGGCCTCTGGAGGGCCTTGCAGGTTGGGGAAGCTGGGGAGAGAGAAGAAGGTTTTCTTTCTTTGCCTAAATCAGAGGGTGTCAACTGATGCTGCTCAGATATGTTTGTTTGGCCCACAAAGTCAGCATACAGTGTTTTTAAACACTGGATATTAGTTGCCAATATGTAAACATCAGGATTTCTGGCAACGCTAGGTCCAAATTCTTACATGGCAACAATCAGGTGGAGCAGAAACAGAGATGGTCCCTTTAAAGAACTTGTGCTCCTGTTCACCACAGACCCTACCACTCCCTATGCCTGCCCCAGCTGGGTTCAAATGTTGGGGGCTGATTTCATGACATCCCCAGATTCTCCAAATGTTTGCTGCTTTCCTTATGGAAAAAGGAAAGTAAAATATTTCCTCTCCCTCTGTCTCAAACTAGAGCAGAAAAATGAAAGTGAGACCCAGGAGGTTATGTTTCAAGAATGCATATACTTTTTGTGTAAGTGAAGAACTTACTACACAATTAATACTTGAGCCCAAATGTGTCTGGTTCAGAAGAATATGATTCAAGAGGCTATTCTGAAAACAATGTGGCCTGATTCACTTATTATCTAACCTTATCTGCCTAACCCTATGGTCATTTGAACTTAGGACCTCTGGTCAAATTGATAGAGCCTCTTAGAACCCAAACAAACCCCCGCCCCAGAAGTTTACTGGCAAATGGATTTGGGCCCCATCTCTGCCTGTTTTCAAATTGCAGACAGACTAGACTAACTGGTGGCTTTTGGGACTGGAGTGGGAAGAACATTCTTACATCTCAGCCAAGCTCCTGGTTTCCCTACCAGCCAGTCATACTTTAATAGCACGATGAGGGAGGCAGGAAATTCTGGGATGGATAAATCACAGAACTCAATGTGCTTGGAGAATGTGAACTACAGTTGGGATTAGAGAACTCTATTTTCAATCAACCATAAATAATTATTCCTATTTTCTTAACTTTTCTTTTTAACATACTTCCAGACTTATAAAAAGTTGCAAAAATAGCTAAAACGATTTTCTGTAAACTTTTACCCAGATACCCTAAATGTTAACATCTCAAGTTAGACTATAAGAATCAAAATCATGAAATTAACATAGATACAAAGCTATTATCTGATCTACAAAATTTATTTTACCAGTTGTCCCACTGATGTTCTTTTTCTGGCCTAGACTCTAATCTAGGATTTCACATTGCATTTCACTATCAGGTCTCCTTAGTTTCTTTTAGTGTGGAAGAGTTCATGTCTTTCATGAACTTGACGATAAAATGTCCCTCAATTTTGGTCTGTCTGCTCTTTTCCTCCTCATGATTACATTCAGGTTTTGCATTTTAGTAAGAATACTATGGAGATGATGTTGTATCCTTCTCAATGTATCAAATCAGAAGGTACATGCTGTCTGGTGATGTCTCAAATATTTCTCTACTGTAAAGTTACAAATTTCAAAGGAAAATGGTATCTTCCATGGAGAGACTTTGAGAGCATGTAAATATTCTTTTTTGCATCATGCTGTCACCCACTAACTTAAGCATTCATTGATGATTCTTGACTGAAACAACCATAATTAATTTTAAACTAGAATAACAATGAAGAGAAACATAGATCAACCTATGAGAAGTACCTTATAAATGAGAATGACTTTTGGTCCTCTCGTTCTCAAATGGCAGGTGGAAGTCATAAGCTGCCCATTTATTTCTTTAAATTATTGATGGATCCTGGGCCCCATTGAATGGTCTAAGCCCTGTGGACCTTTGAGAGTGCTGTCTCTCATAACTTTTGCTTTTTGGGTAGTATGGCCTTGTAGCAACCCTATTTCAGACTCTGCACAAACCCTCAACCCTACACCTCATGCAAACAGGTCTCCTTAGACTCTTCCATACCTATCTGCACAGGACCTGCTCATCTTGGCACATGTGGTATCACCTAGGCTGTACCTGTAGGCTGGGGTGATGTTCCAGCTTTCCACTTTCTTCTCCATTTTCACACATTGGATGCTTCCCACAAGTCTCAGCTCAAAACTGAGAACATGCTTCATGTTCTGCATGAAGTCTTTATGTGAGGACAGGGCTTACCTTTTCCTTTGACTTTTTTTTTGCATTTAAGAATAAAGTTTGGGGCCGGGCGCGGTGGCTCACACCTGTAATCCTAGCACTCCGCCCGAGGTGGGCGGATCACTCAAAGTCAGGAGTTCGAAACCAGCCTGAGCAAGAGCGAGACCCCATCTCTACTAAAAAATAGAACGAAATTAATTGGCCAACTAAAAATAGATAGAAAAAATTAGCCGGGCATAGTGGCACATGCCTGTAGTCCCAGCTACTCGGGAGGCTGAGGCAGAAGGATCGCTTCAGCTCAGGAGTTTGAGGTTGCTGTGAGCTAGGCTGACACCACGGCACTCACTCTAGCCCAGGCAACACAGTGAGACTGTGTCTCAAAAAAAAAAAAAAAAGAATAAAGTTTGGGCCTTAGCATTCATTCAATATCTCCTGTGGCAGGGGGAGTCAAAGATAATTCATGTTGCTCAAAAAGTAGTAGAAAATACACGAAATTAATGAATTCTAAAACAAAAAAGAACAAAGCTCATAGAAATCCAAAGATATCACAGAAAAGGTGGTACTTTTTTTTTTTTTTGAGACAGAGTCTCACTCTGTTGCCTGTACTAGAGTGCCGTGGCATCAGCCTAGCTCATAGCAACCTCAAACTCCTGGGCTCAAGCAATCCTTCTGCCTCAGCCTCCCCAGTAGCTGGGACTACAAGCATGCGCCACCATGCCTGGCTAATTTTTCTATATATATTTAGTTGGCCAATTAATTTCTTTCTATTTGTCGTAGAGACGGGGTCTCACTCTTGCTTAGGCTGGTTTCAAACTCCTGACCTTGAGCAATCCGCCTGCCTCGGCCTCCCAGAGTGCTAAGATTACAGGCGTGAGCCACTGCGCCCAGCCCAGAAAAGGTGGTATTTTAAATGGGCTGTGAAGAATGAAGATTTTGAGCTGTGCATAACGGTAGGAGGATTTCTAGGCTGAGAGAAATGCTGGTTACGGGCATAAAGTGGTCACACTTACAGAGATGTGAAAGATGTAATTGGGGCCGAAATGGGATGCATTCTAGAATGTTTGGGAAAAGGGATTGGAAGAGATAGTTTGAACTACCTTATAGAAGCCCTCATGCTGTGCATAGTGATACCTCAGCCTGGAGTTTCAAGACAATAATTCTTGCAGGAAGATGAGAGGTGGACTGGATAAGGTTGTTATTGGAGCAATGGGCCCTAATCAGGGTTCCAGGTAGAAGACGATCATCTGACTTTAAGCAGCAGTTGGAAAGAGGCAAGTGGCTTTGCAAGCAACCAGTGTACAAATGTTTCTGTACAATTCTGAAATCCCCAAAACTGAAAACCAGAAGTTTCTTCCTAAGTTTGCCAAAGATGTATTTGGTAGAAAAACCTAACTTAAACTTATGTGAAACTATTTATTGTCTTTTTAAATCTCACTTAGTGGATTAAAAGAGGGCCATAATTCTATGCTGCTCCTCTGTCCAGACATGGTAGCTGTTTCCCCTCTGTTCAAATCTGGCTGGCCTTGTCTTTCGTTGGCTTTGACCATGGAATGTGGCAGAAATGATGCTGTGTAGCATTCAGGGCTGGGCCTTAAGAGATCTGCTTCTGCGTTTGCCTCTTCTGGAAAGTCCCCTCTAGCAACCAGCTGCCATGCAGAAGTCAAACTACTCTGAGCCCACTCTGCTATGAGAAAGCTCAAGCTTCACAGAGAGAGACTAGTTGGAAGAGCACTGAAGTGCTCAAAAGTAAATGAAGCCTTTTTGGATTTTCTAGCCACTTTTCAGCTGCTCACCCACCAGTCGAAAGCCCTCAGTGAATGACTCCAATCAATATCACACAGAGTAGAAGAACCTGCCAGCCAAGCCCTGCCCAAATTCCAGGCCCACAAATTCTTGAGCAAATAAAATGGTTGTTTTACGTCACTAATGTTTGGGGAACGTTTGTTACATTACAATAGATAACCCAAGCATACAGTATGTCATTCATATATTTTCATTGTAGAAAATTAGTGTATTTGATTAGAGGGCCACTCTAGACCTCACTCAGGCTGTTACATAGTACACAGGCTGTTATGTTAGAAAGGTACATTTTACCTTTCTAAATTAAAAAAAAAAAAATCTGAATTCAGAAATCTATCTAAACTCAAGGGTTTCAAGAAAGGATTGTCCTTTGTATTACAGAAATAGAGCTGTCTAGACTTCTTTTCTGTCTTACACATTCACTGAATGTCACGCATGATCCCTTAGACTCCTCCAGCCATTTCATGCGTGTACCTTTTATTCCCCAACTTCATTAGCAGTTTCTCTAAACCAGCCACTCTCAAACTTCAGCATGCATCAGTGTCTGTTGGAGGGCTAGTTAAAACACAGTTTCCTTGCCCCACCCTCAGAGTTTCTGATTTTAGTGGGTCTGGGTGGGGCTTGAGAATGCGCATTTCTGACAAATTCCCAGTGCTGGTCCTGGGACCACTTTGAGAAACTATTGCTCTAGGGAGAAGGTGCTATATTTAAAATTTTTGTTGTTTTATCTATTCACCAGCCCAAGGTGCTTACCAAACGCACAAGGATGGATTTCTCCAAATGTTCATCTTTGCCACGCTTTTGAAGCCTTAACTTTTACTCCCTGAGGTCCTTCTAGCTAGGCCCTACACTTCAAAGAAAACTAATTTCCTTGTTTTATTAGAGCGTAGTTTTTGCTTTGTTCTCAGCACAGCTGATAGGACATTGTGAATAAAATGTCCCTTCTGACCTTTTTTCCAACCTATCTTGGAACAGATCAACTGGAATGCCTTCACTGTGAATGCAAAGCTACCCTCTACTTGTGGCCAAAGATTATTTCCTTTTCCCTTGGTGGTTTCTGGATAAAGTGTGTTTCTTGCCACCCTTTCACAAAACAGAAGGAGGGACCACAACCAAGACAATGTTTTTGGTCAGAGGTCCATCTATCAAAGTCTGCATTTTACAGATGGCACCACTGAGACCCAGAAAACTAGAGCCATTTCCTCACAGCTGATAAACCCAAGTGCCCAGTGTTTGAGCTCAGGTCTGACCGGACCCTATAACAGCTTGCTTTACTAACTGAGATGCCCTCGTCCTCTCCACCGTCTCATGGAAACGCAGCCCGTTTGTCATAAACTTCACTTTGCACAAACCACACCTTTCACACTCTCTTGAACCGTTTTTTCCCAAGGGTGATGGGACGGTCACACTGATTCATCTTGATTAGGGACCCCCAAACATCTCCCCACTCCGCCTTGACCCAGGTGCAGTCACCCAGGCTCCACGGGTGCCTGCAAGCCTCTCGCCCTCAAAGCCCAGCTATTAAGTTGGTTCCTCAAATTGTTCCCGACAGGACAGGCAGGAAATAACGCCGGGCTTTGGAGATGGCCGCAGCGGGAGGGGGAACCTCCAGGCGTCTCCCGGGCAGTCCCAGTGGCCTCTCATCGATCTCGGGTCTAAGGTCCGGCCGGGTCGTAATTCCAGTCGCTCTTTCCACCCTCTGCACTGTCGTCGCTCAGTGCCCCCGCGGCAGAGTCCTGGAGCCACCGAACCCCTGGAGGCCTGTGTTTCCTTAAGGGACCCCCCCCCCCAGTGCCCGCGGCCCCCGCCCTGGCCAGGTGGAAGGAAACAGGTCGGAGGCAGCGGGCCCGAGTGAGGCGGCGCCTGGCGGAGGCGAGGGCCGGGAGCGGGTGCGGCCGGCGGCCAGGAGGACCCCTGCGCTCTCTCCTCCGCGCCGCCCGCCGGGCTGCCCACCCAGCGACCCCGGGCGCCTGGTGTCCGGCAGCAGGTGACGAGGCCGCGAGCCCGCGGCGCCTCCGCGGGGCGGTCCCTCTCCTGCCCGCCTCCCGCCCGCCCTTCTCCACGCCCCCTCCTCTGCTCCCGGCCTCCGCCGTCTGCCCGGCCGCCTCCCCTCGCTAGCTCTCCTCTTCCTCTCGGGCCCCAGCGCTGCCCCGGAGCCCGCGCACTCGAGGGACACGCGCCGCGCCTGGACGGCCCCCGGCACGCTCCCCTCCCCTTCGCCGGTGTCCCCGGGGCGCAGGGCCGCGCGTCCAACCCCGGACGCGCTGGGGGTCCCCGGGGACTGGCCAGCCCGCCTGGGGCGCAACGATGGAGGACCCGCAGCGCGCCCGTTCGCACACCGTCACCACCACCACCAGCTCCTTCGCCGAGAACTTCTCCACCAGCAGCAGCAGCTTCGCCTACGACCGGGAGTTCCTCCGCACCCTGCCCGGGCTCCTCATCGTGGCCGAGATCGTGAGTGCCCTACGGGCCGGGCCAGGCGGGGGGCGGGGGGCGCGCAGAGGGACCCCGCGCGCGTGCACTCGCCGGGCTTCGCCGGATGGAGCCTGCTCAGATGCCCCCGCGAGCTGAGGGGAACTCCTTTTGCTCAGCCTCGCTTTCTCCCCAAAGTGCAAAACTCAGACACCTCCTCTCCAAAGGAGGTCTAATCAACTTGGGTTCCTGGGGAGGAGAGGATCATAATCCTCGGGATGTCTTTGGGGGAAGAAATCCAGCTTGCTGGGCCCTCTGGATGGCGTGTCCTGGGAGCAGGATGCGTGGTAGGCATTGAGTTTGTGTGGAGCGGCAGGGACACCTGGTGCTCCCATCACCTGATCTCCACGTGGATGGCCTCCTCCCTGAAAGCAAAGCTTTCCTAACATCAGAGAGAAAGGGAGAGAGGGCTGGGCTTCTTTTTCTTCCTAATTATCTCCCCAGTAGTACGATTCAGGTGAATCAGGAAAAAAAGAATAAAATTCACAGAATAAAATCTGAGGGCCTCAACCTGTTTGAGGACCAAAGAGGTTTCCTGCCTGGTACTCTGCACACATCCTGGTTTAGGCTCAGAACATTCCTGGCAGAGGGGCGGGGCATGTGCGTTCTCCTCTGCGTTGGAAAGCATGAAGGCTGAGAGCGCAAGTGACCTCCCCAGAAGTCCCAGCCAGTCTTTCACTGCTGAGAAAGGACTGGAGCCTAAACAGTGGTGGGCACTGTTTGTTGAGTCTACGTCATGTGTAAGGGGCTTGTCAAGCCCTTTAGGTGCCTTCATATCCACATGTAACCCACACAACAACCCTACCCTGTGAAAGTGGCTTCAATTATCATCCCCATTTTATATATGAAGAAACTGAGGCCTAGAGTAGAGAAGTAAATCACACCTGTGGATGGTGGAGCTGGGATTCAGACCCAGGCCTGCTTTTCTCCAGGACCCTGCTGACAGCTTCCAGCTGCCTAAGCAGTGTCCCTTCTACCATATCTCACAGACTTTGGTTTGAACACTTGTGGGATTGAAATCTAACCCTCCAGGAGCTAGAAAATGAGAGGCTATCATGGGGTACAAGTGACTGAAGACTTGGGCAGCTGCTTTGAGAAACCTTCAGCAAAACCTGTACATCAGGTAGCTTGCTTGCTTCATGTGAGTCTCATGCCCCTCCCCAGAGCTACTGAATCAATCCCCTGGTGGCTGTCGTGCACGTAAAGTTTGTGTAGTGTTGGCTTAGTCCACTCTTCATCCGATTCCCTCAGCTGGTGCTGAAGACTTCAGGAGGCCCAATAAAAGGCTGAAGGTATTGAAATCACCTTGCAGGGCCTGGCTGTTAGGCGTTCAACAAATATTTGCTGTGTGAATGAAGGAGTTGGCAGGCTCCCCTGCCTCGGCAGGGCAAACAGGAGCTAAAATGACAGAGATGGTGCCTCTACCCCAGGGTGGGTTTGGACCAGGCATGAAGGAAAATGCCTGTTGTTTTCAGGTTTATACCAATATGCTCTATGTTGCATACTTTTCCAGAAGTATAAAAGTGAAGGAAGAAATGTAAAAGGCCCACAATCCCATCACTAGAAATAACCACCGTTGACATGTTGGCATGTATTCTTTTAGATTTCATTAAATTTTTTGAAAAAGATGGAAAACCATGTAAGCAAACTCACCCTTATTACTACTTTAGTTGAGTTTTTTTTTTTTTTAAGACAGAGTCTCACTGTGTTGCCCGGGCTAGAGTGCCGTGGCGTCAGCCTAGCTCACAGCAACCTCAAACTCCTGAGCTCAGGCTATCCTCCTGCCTCAGCCTCCCGAGTAGCTGGGACTACAGGCATGTGCCACCATGCCTGGCTAATTTTTTCTATATATATTTCTAGTTGGCCAATAAATTTCTTTCTAATTTTAGTAGAGACGGGGTCTTGCTCTTGCTCAG
>CAUYRT010075964.1:0-16420 GCA_963574885.1 Lepilemur ruficaudatus
GGAAAGGAATTCCTCTAAAACTGATTTATGTGATTAACTGTACACCTTGGTAAATTCACTGAAAATCATTTAATTGTACACTTAAAATGGAGTAAAGGCATGATATGTAAAGTATACTTCAATAAAGAAAAAAATAAAAAATAAAATAAAAATAAAAATAATGCATTGAAATATTAAAAAAAATCAACTAGAAAATAAAGACAAGTGACTGATCTGAATACTGTTTCTCAACCTTTTTTCATTACTGTCCCTGCTAAGGAGACTTTTTATATATTTTTTCTTATTTCCGCCGAGTGAATTTTAATAACACGGACATACTATGTATCTGTTTACGTATGTTTATCCTTTAGGAAGGCCACAATCTACCTCAATGGCTAAGATTTTTCTGCTTCTGAAGAACCAAGCTTTGTCCCTTTGGGGAGTATAGGGACCCACTGAATGCATGAAATAGATAGCGTTCTTCTCAAATATTTCTACCACAAATTGTACAAGAAACATGACAATTTATTAGGTATCTGATAGTGTAAACCAAAATGTTTACCTTGAAAGCAAAATTTCTTTCAGGTTTTGTTTAAAATTTCTTAAACCGTTTCCATTCTAATTGAGGTTAAACCCATATTTTCTTTGGTTTATAGTACATTTTCCCCAAACCTTTTACTAAAGAAGACCCACTCTGAGAATATGCCATGTGTATCCCATGGCTTTTTGTTCCCTGTTATGTTGTGACATATCCTATCACTGATATTCCCATTCAGCAATAGTATTAAAAAGAACAGAGAACCCAGATATAAAACCATCTACCTACAACCAACGAATCTTTCACAAAGCAGACAACAATATACACTGGGGAAAGGAAGGCCTATTCAATAACTGGTGCTGGGAAAATTGGATAGACACATGCAGAAGACTGAAACAGGACACTATTTGTCACCACTCACAAAAATTAATTCAAGATGGAAAAAAGACTTAAATGTAAGGCATGAAACCATAAAAATTCTAGATGAAAAGTAGGAAAAACTTTTCTAGACATGGACCTAGACAAAAAATTTATGACTGATACCCCAAAGGCAATTACAGAAAAACAAAAATAAGTAAATGCAACTTGACAAAATTAAAAAGCTTCTGCACAGCAAAGGAAATAATCAACAGAGCAAATAGACAACCCACAGAATGGAAGAAAATATTTGAAACTCTATATCCAACAAAGTGCCAATATCCAGAATCTACAAAGAACTCAAACAAATCAGAAAGAAAAAGACAAACAACTCCATTAAAAGGTGGGCAAAAGACTTGAATAGAAGATTTTCAAAAGAAGATAGACAAATGGCTGATAAACATATTTTAAAAATGCTCAACATAACTAATCATCAGGGAAATGCAAATTGAAACTACAATGAGATATCACCTTACCCCTATCAGAATGGCTATTATTAAAAAGTTAAAAAACAGTGGATGCTGGTGTGGATGCAGAGGGAAAGGAATGCTTATACACTGTTGGTGGGACTGCAAATTAGCATAACCTCTATGGAAAGCACTATGGAGATTCCTCTCAGAACTAAAAGCACACCTACCATTTGTTCCAGGAATCCTAAAGGCTTAAGTATTTTTGATTGCTGCCTATACTGACTAAAATGATTCATGCTAATAAAGTGTAACTCAACTCAGTTCAGCACTTCCTGCCCCTTTCTACCCAATTCCCAGCCTTCTTTCTCAAGGGAAAACTGGGTTTCTTTTCACAAAACGCTGGGGCTATACATTGAAGAAAGTCTTCACTGGAATCAGAATGAGTTCGCTAGGATAGAGAATCAATGATATCTTTGAATGTATGTCTGCCTACCAGATTCCTTTCTCTCTACCCCAAAATTCTACATTGCATAATGTAATTACAACAACATGGGAGGCATACTTATCTCATAATATGCTGGAAAAGAATTCATAATGTTTCTCAACTTCTATTCCTGAAAATATGATCTTGAATTTGCCATATTGCAATCCCAATCTGTGTGATATAGTAAGTTAATGCAACATGAAATGCTGTGAGAATAACTATAAAGAATGCATTTGGTCTTTGACAGAACTGTCTTGCTGATATACTAATCATACCACTAATATATGTTTACTTAAGAGAAATTAGGGGAAAGAAACAGAGGAATAATAATACTATAAAAATTACAAAATTATTTATACAACCACCTGAAGCTAACTGATATGAGTAATGTCCTTCCAGTTTGATAATACCCTTTCAGATATTTTTAGTTTTTTGTTTTTAAATTTTTACATTAATTACACCATACTTTGTATCCCCTTGTTATGGACTGAATTTGTTCCTCTAAAATTTGCACGTTGAAGCCCTAACTTGTAATGTGACTGTATTTAGAGACAGAATCTTTATGGAGGTAATTAAGGTTAAATGAGGTCATAAGGGTGGAGCCTAAATACATTAGAACTAATGTCCCTGTAAGAAAAGGAAGAGGAGCATGCATTTGCAGAAGTAAGGCCATGTGAAGACATAGTGAGAAGGCAGCCTTCTGCAAGCGAGGAAGAGAGGCTGCACCAGAAACCAAAGATGCTGGCATCTTGATCTTGGAATTCCATCCTCCAGAACTATGAGAAAATGAATTTCTGTTGTTTAAGCCACCCAGTCTGTGGTATTCTGTTATGGCAACCTGAGGAAACTAATATAACCTTATGTAATGTTCTGTTGGGTCATTTATTCTGTAACAAACAATTTTTCTTTTAATAAATATTCTTCTATAATCACTTTAAATGGCACTAACTCCTATTTATTTCAAATTAGGAGGCAAAGATGTGCCTTTAGCATTCTAGAATGATAAGAAAGCCCAATTAAATAAAATTAGTTTTTATTATCACTAGTTCTTCAATTTTATAATCATTAATGGTTGGCTTCCAGTTAGCACATTCTATCCACCTGTGTGTACTCTATTGATTACTTAATTAACCTGATTTCTCATCATCCTCGCTTGGGTGGGAGTAACTGTAAAGAATGCAATTGGTCTTCCATAGAGTTGTCTTGCTCGTAACTGTTAAACATCCAGATGGGTATTTTGCCCGTTTAGATCTTATAATGATCGGGTCAAAAACCAAATCTGATATGTACTGGGAAAAGTAGTATAGAGTTTCCAGTGGAATTGAGTATGGAACAGGATACTTCACTCCAGGTTGGCAACACTCCCATGCACTCACTGCCTTTTTCTTGAGCTCTTATGTCCAGGTGATGACCATAGCTGATTATTTGAACTCAGAAATTAGAAACTCTGTTGAAGCTTACACTCAATTTTAATAAAGGTTTATCCTATGGATTGATGTTAAGGAGATCTAAGTTTTGTTGCTCAAATCTGAAAATATGTAGGCAAATACTTAGACAGGAGTTTACAGTAGTTGTTACAGAATTATTTCAATGTAAGATTGTCCCTGGACTCTTAGAAATAGCATAATCCAGATGCCAACTATTAAAGCACACTCCAGCTGGATACACCACAGAATAAAATGGGTCATGGTGACTTTACTGATCTTTGAACTGACAGGAACACTTGCACAGTGAATTCTCCATGGCAGTCAGAGGGTAAAGTAAGGACATGAAGACTCACGCATCACCTCATTCTTTATTCTAAGCATCATAATCTGCAACTTGCAAAGTGAACATTGTTCTTATTCCCAGAATTCTATTTGTGTTACTAACGTTCATAAGGTAGAATACAAAGTTTTGGTTTGTCATTATGCAAACAATCTCTCAAGTAAGTCCGCATGTTGTTTATATTTTTAAAAGAAAGTACATGAATTTAAAGTCAACATCTACACATTGTCTTTCTTACCCCCATAAACTTACTGACATATATACAAACATCGTTTACATTAAATAGAAACACATTTTACAGATCATATTCATTTAGCATAAATCAATTTTCATTGGACCATTGAATCTCCAGGTTTGGTTTTGTTTCATTTTGGGGCAGGGGAGATTGTGGGTTTTTTTGTAACTTCAGTCTGATGTGACTACTACTGAGTTATCTGTTGTCTCTGTTCCCCATTGATGATCCTCTGCTCCCACAAGCCTAGATTCCCAGACATTAGCCGACAACAAAAACTGACAAAGGCCTCCAAAGGAGAAGCAGGTGCAAATTTTCAGTTCAATTCTGAAAGATCTCCTCTCTCTGGAATTTCAGTACCTCTAGTCTTCTTTGCTTCTGCAACTCCTGATACTTTTGAAAATATGATGCTTTTGGTTTATTTTGGTTTCTTAGGGTTTCTATTAAATTTCAGAGAAAGCATTGTAATGCCACAAACTACTCCATCCTACTCCAAAACAGAAGTCTGTGGTGTAGTGACCAATATCTAAAAGGTACTTAATTGACTCTAATTCTGCAAAAAATTCCACATCTCAAAAATCAGTACATTAAGACGATGAACAGTCTCTAAACATTTGTGGTATTTTAATACCACAAAAGTAGCTTGGACATCATACATAACTTTTTAAATAATTTTTTGACTAAATAGCTTGTCATTTTAGCAAACTAAGATCAGCTGACATTGAGAAATTTAAGAAAAGGAGTATTAACAGAAGCATGAGTAAGAAAAGATAAATTTTGTTAAGACAAACATTAGGGCGCAAGGTGGAGCTCTAGTCAAACCACAGGGCAAAAGAAAAGTCTGAGCACACATGAAAATGTATGAGGAATGACAGAAGATGGAAAAAAATTACCACAAAAGGGAAGCAGTAAGTGTTTTTTGCCTTGTTCTTAACAAGTGTAACAAGATCACAAAAGGAAAAATTATCTTGTTACTTCTTCACTCTTACTAAGTGTCATAACAGTTTTAGTATTGACCAAGAGCAGTGATTTTTAAGGGCACTCTGTGGACTTCTAAGAATTCTTTTGATGAGTCGTAGCGGTAGCCAGCCTCCGTAATGGCCCTGTACTGATTCCTATCTCTGAAAGGTTTTGTCTATTGTACCTTGAGGCTATTAGGAATCTCTTCTGTTTTTAAGGAACTATCATTCTAATTTGCTTTCCACCTGATGCAGCTCAAGAATTCAGCAAATATACTGATATTCATGCCCTTGTATTATACCCATCTACATGGGCTTGCCCAAGTCGGTAATAGGATTTAGCAGAAAGGAATGTGGCTTTCAAAGTTAGGTAATGAAAGACACCACAACTTCCTCTTGCTTTCTCCTGGACTGATATCTCTGCCGAAAGTCACCTGTTATGTCATGAAGACACTCAAGCAGCCCTATGGAAGAGTCCGTGTGGCAAAGAACTAAGGCCCCTTGCCAAAAGTCAGCATCCTGTGCTAGCCACGAGCCAATGAGCCACCTTGAAAGTAGGTCCTTTAGCCTCAGTCAAGCCTTTAGATGACCACAACCTGACTGACTTCTTATCTGCAAGGTTGTAAGAGACATCAGGCCAGAACCACTCAGTTTTATGACCTCTAAACCACAAAACTATGCAAGATAGTAATCATCTACTGTTAAGCAACTATTTGAGGAAGGATAATTTGTGCCATAGGGATAACCAATGCAGGTAACTTATATGGGTATTGCATAGGAATTCGGGAGAAGAAGGTAAAAGGTAAAGCAGGTACACGAGAATCTTAGCACTCTGATTGTCAGCTTGACACTATTTCCAACATTCCTCAGGAGTGGACCTACCATTTGTGTTCTAGACAACTGGGTATTGTTCAAGATAAGTCCCTCAAACTAATCCATTAGATGTGATAATCTCCTTTTCTACCCCTTAAAAAATTGCTTCCTGTCCTACTCTCCAGAGTTCCCCTTCTATTCCCCTCCGAATTCAATAAACCTTAACAATAAGAACCCAATCCCTGCAAAAGAATAGTATATTACAATGAAAGCCATGGTGCTAGTGGAATTAATGCATATATTAGATTATTATAAAAAGAAAGAATCCAAGCAAACGCAGAGGGTAAAGGAAAAGTGGCACTCAAGTGCCTAAATTCTCATATTTGTAAAACAGATCATTTCTCATTTGGTCTCTCATATATCCATGTAGATTAACATGAATTTCAGCACATGCCTTCTGAGCACTTGCCTCTCCTATGTACTTTTTTCCCAGAGGCTATTGGTAATTTCAGTATCCACTCTGTGAAAGACAGCTGTACGTGTGGATTTACTAAATATGTTATTGGAAAAAATCATTAAATGATCTTAATGACTAGATACGTTCCTGAAATAAAAATATAATAAATCAGAGTCACAGGCAGCCATTTGATCCATCCCACACCACTAAAGGAAAGTTCACTTCTTTTTAACTTCCCTCACTCCCCTCTGGCCTTGAATTTTCTCCTCTGTCTTTCATACTATATTAGGAAGGAGTCCAAAAATGAGATTGAACAAAACTGTTTTAAACATTCATAAGAATTGTATCAGTTTTCCAATAATTCAAAATTATCTTTAGATTCAATTTTTAAAATTGAATGTTATTAACTAGAAAAATCTGCCTGAATTTAGGGCTAGTTTAAGGGTTATTGTATTGAGTTAGACATCAACTTACATGACATTTGTATATGTAGTTTTTGCATATTATCCCCTTTTCCCATCCTTTTTCATTGGAGCAAACACATGTATACCATTAATTCAGGTTATAAATTATTGACACTCTAAAGCCTGCTTTAATTCTTGATGCTTTCAGTGACTTTTAAATTATAAATTGTTTAAGTCTTTTTGCTATTTTTCTTGAAAGGCTGTTTTGGAGTATTAATAAAATAACTGAGTTTGACAATCCAAAATATGATCATAAATAATCAAAATCATTTTTTGTTTGAAATTTGATGAATTTGGATTTTATGATTTTGTGCTCTGTTTATGAACCTGTTTTTAAAAGAAGAACAAAGTGTTTATCTTGTTTCATTAGGGTGGAGGACCACATCTAAGTAATCACTAGGGAGCATATAGATTTATGGCAAATACTAAGACAGAAGGAATTGTATGTGTATATAAATCCTCCATATTCAAATCAAATAGTCTGCTGGATGTGATTTTCTAAGCAGAGAGAAATTATATCACTTCATTAGAGAGAGGACATTTGAAAAAAGATCTTGAAGCACTGAGGCAGTTCCCAGATGTGATGCCATTGTTTTCACTCCGTTTCTACATTAGATAATCTAAGAGAAAAATAAACTTTAAAAGAAAACATTTTTCCTGTGGAGGAATATGACTGCATGTCTATTGCATATTATTGTTTTGGTTTTATGAAACTTTGTCAAATAGTATTGAGTTGAGCACATGCCTAAAATGGATTTTTTTCCATTACGTTAGTATTTAGTATGAGTTATAGTCAGTAGTATAGTGATTATGGGGGATGGGGAGATGTAAGCCAAAAGGTATAAAGTTACATTTTTATGTAGGATGAATAAATCTTGAGATCTAAAGTACAGCATGAGGACTATACTTAATAATATTGTATTATATGTCAGAAATTTTCTGAGAGAGTAGATTTTAGGTGCTCTTACAACAAAAAAAGGTAACTAAGTGAGATGATGGATATATTGTTTGGCTTGACTGTAGTAATAATTTCACTATATATATGTATGTATAAAGCAACATCATGTTGTATACTTTAAATACATATGATTTAAAAATTTAGATCAGATCAAACAGTTAAAGAAAGACTTGAGAGCTTTGAAGACTCATGAGATCTGTACTTCCTGAGCTATAATTCCATAGATTCCCTGTTTCTTTTATTTTTCAGCTAATTTGAATGGATTTTTGCCCTTTTAAACAAGTGATTTCCTATAAGAGACACTAGCAGAAATGGAAAAATTAGAAAAAATTACTTTGGAATTAAAAAACATTTAGATATTTGGTGTTAGTATTTACTTCTTAGTAAAAGAATGCTCCAAAACCATTTTGCACTAAATGAGAAAATATTTCCCTTCTTTCTCTATGTACCAAATTGTGTCCCCACAAAATTCATAAAGTCTTAATTTCCAGTGTGAATGTATTTGGAGATAGGGTCTTTGGGGAGGTAATTAAAGTTAATGGGGTCATGGGGTGGAGACCTAACGTTATAGGATTAGTATCCTGGTAAGAAAAGACAATATTTCCCTCTCCCTCTCCCCTTCTCTGCCATGTGAAGACGCAATAAGAAAATGACCAACTATAAGCCAGAAAGAGAGCCTCCACCAGAAACTGACCCTGTCAGACCTTAATCTTGGACTTTCAGCCTCCAGAGCTGTGAAAAAATAAATTTCAGTGTTTAAGCCACGTAGTCTATGGTTTATGGCCCCTGAGCAGATTAAGACAACACTCTAACCTAGCTATCTTCTGAATTCTGTTCTACTATTAAAATCTCACATGTATACATGTGTCATATTATTTAACATGACTATTTTAGCGATTTAAAAAAAAGACATGAAAGAAGAAAAAAAAGTTATCCGTTTAAAAATAAAAGCATGTGATCCTTAGCCAGACTAAGGGAAAAAAGAGGAAAGATCCAAATAACAAAAATCAGAAATGAAAGAGAGGGCATTAAACTGGTGCCATAGAAATAAAAATAATCATAAAACTCTACTTTGGACAATTATATGTCAACAAATTAAATAACCTAGAAGAAAAAGATACATTTCTAGAAACATGCAACCTACTCAGGCTGAACCATGAAGAAATAAAGAATCTAAACAAACCTTTAACTAATAAGGGGATTGAATCAGTAATTGAAAACCTCCCAACAAAGAAAAGCCCATACCAGATGGTTTCACTGGAGAATTCTACCAAATATTTAAAGAATTAATGCTAATCTTTCTCAAACTCTTCCAAAAAGTTGAAAATGAGGGAATACTTCATTCAGAATAGAATGGATTAATTCTCTGAGGCCAGCATTACTGTGATACCAAAAATCACACATAGACACTACCAGGTAATAAAACTGTAGATCAATATCAGTGATGAATAGTGATGAAAAAAAATCCTCAAAAAAATAAATAAATAAATAATAGCAAACTAAAAACAACACCACATTAAAAGGATAATGCATCATGGTATGACCAAGTGGGATTTATCCTTGAGATGCAAAGATGGTTCAACATACGTATCGAAATACCCTACACTAACAGAATAAAGAAAAATCACATAATCTTCTCAATTGATAAAGAAAAAGAATTTAACAAAATTCAACACCCTTCCATAATAAAAAAAATCAACAAACTAGGAATAGAAATTATCTCAATATAATATAGGCCATATATATAAAAATACTACATCTAACATCATCCTCAATGTTAAAAAACTGAAAGATTTTTCATGAAGATGAGGAACAAGGCAATGATGCCCACTTCTATTCAACATAGCACTAGAAGTCTTTGCTAGAGTGATCAGGCAATAAATAAATAAATAAATAGAAAAGAAAAAAGTGAAATTATCTCTGTTTGCATAAACATGATCTTTTTTATAGAAAACCTTAAAATTTCACAATTTTTTGGAATTAAATAAATTTAGCAAAGTTTCAGTATGTAAAATCAACCTGCAATAATCAGTTTTAATAGTGTACAGTCTGAAAATAAATTAAGTAAACAGTTCCATTTATAATAGCTACCAAAGAAATACTTAGAAATAAACATAACCATAAAAGCAAACAACTTATATACTTAAAACTACAAAACATAGCTAGAAATAAACATAACCATAAAAGCAAACAACTTATATACTTAAAACTACAAAACATAGCTAAAAAAAGTTAACAATAATAAAAATAAATAAAAATAAATGGAAAGATATCCTGTGTTCATTGATTTGAAGGCTTATTGTTAAAATGTCCATAATACCAAAAGTGATCTACAAATCCAGTGCAATCCCTATCAAAAATCCCAATGATATTGTTAAAGAAATTTTTAAAGAACTATCCTGAAATTCATACAGAATCTCAAAGATCTCAAATAGTAATAACAATCTTGAGAATGAAAGCTAAGCTGTAAACCTCGTACTTCCAGATTTCAAAGCATGTTACAAAGCTACATTACTCAAAACAGTATAGCACTGCTATAAAAGCAAACATATAAACTAATGGAACAGAATAGAAAATCTGGAAATAAACTCTGACATACATAGTTTCTACAGTCAGAATGTGTCTCCCAAAATTCATATGCTGAAACTTAGTCACCAATGTGACAATATTGTGAAATGGGTCCTTTAGGGAGTGATTAAGTCATGAGGGCAGAGCCTCCTGCATGGGATGAAGGATTTTATAAAAGGGCTTGAGGGAGTGGGTTCATTCTCTTCCATTCTTCTGCCATGTAAGAACACAGTATTCATTCTTTCTTTTCCCTTTTTGCCATGTGAGGACACCTAGATACCATCTATGAGGAATGAACCCTCACAAGACACCAAACTTGTCGATGCCTTGATTTTGAACTTCTCAGCCTCCAGAACAGTGAAGAAATATGTTTCTGCTTTTTCTGTTTTTTATAAATTATTCAGTCTCAGGTATTTTTTATAACAGCACACGCAAACTAAGACAATAAACAAATGATCTTCAACAAAGGTGGCAAGGAGATACAATGGGTAAAGGATAACTTCTTTAACAAATAGTGTTAGGATAATATGATATCCTAATGTGATATCCATATGCAAAAGAATGAAGTTGGACCTTACCTTATACCACATTCAAAAAAATTAATTAAAAATGTATTATTAGCTAAAGTCATCACACATTATACCCCATAAATATGTACAATTATTATGTCAGTTAAAAGTTAAAAATCTAAAAAATGGCTAAAGGCCTAACCATAAGATTTGAACCTATAAAGCTACTAGAAGGACGTATAGTAGAGAAGATTCATAAAATTGGATTTGGCAATGATTTCTCAGACACCACAATCACAGGCAACAAAAGTGAAAATAGACAAATGGCACTACATCAAACTTAAAAATTGCTGTATACCAAAAGAAACAACAGAGTAAAAGCGCACTATAGAATGGGAGAAAATGTTACAAAGCATGTATCTGATAAATGGTTAATATTCAGATTGTATAAACTCTGACAACAAAAAATCCAATTTAAAATGGGCAAAGGACTTGAAGAAATATTTTTCCACAGAAAATATACAAATAACCAGTAAACATATGAAAAGATACTCAACATCATAAATAATTGGGGAAATGCAAATCAAAACTACAATGCAATATCACTTCGTATGGAGAAATTGGATTCCTTGTACACTGTTAATAAAAATGTAAAATGGTACAACCACTATGGAAAATGGCATAGCATTTCCTCAAAAATTTTAAAATAGAATTACTGTATGATCCAGGAATCTAACTTTTGAGTATATATTTAAAATAATTGAAAACGGGATCTCAAAAAGATACTTGCACACTCCTGGTCATTGCAGCATTATTCACAATAGCCAAGAGGTGGAGACAACCCAAATGTCCACCAACAGATGAAAGGATAAAAAAAATGTCACATATTCATACAATGGAATATTGTGCAACTTTGGAGAAGAAGGAAACCCTGTCAAATGTTACAACATTGATGAAATTTGAAGATATTATGCTAAATAACATAGGATAGTCACAGTAAAGCAATTACTTCATGATTTCTCTTATATATGAGGTCTAAAATAGTCTAGCTCCTAGGAACAAAGTAGAATGGTAAATGTCAGGGTCTAGAGATAGAGGGAAGAAAGGGAGTTACTCTTTAGTGAATATAAAGTTTCAGTTTTGCAAGACAAAAACGTTCTAGAGATCTGTCACACAGCAATGTGCATACAGTTAATACTATACTGTACGCTTAAAAATTGTTAAGATGGTACATTTTATGTTTTGATCACAATAAAAGCAATTAAAAGCATGAGAGTATGATAATAAATTAATATTTATTGATACATAGTAAGTCCTCACTTAATGTTGTCTATAGGTTCTTAGAAATTGCAACTAAGCAAAATGACGTGTAGCAGGTCCTCGAATAATGCTGTTTCTTTGAATGTCATTTTATTACAGGGTTGATGAGAAAAAATATCGGTTTTGTTATATGACATGTTGCTTAAAGTTGCAGTTTCAAAGAACCTATCGATGATGTTGAGTGAGGACCGATTTTACTTCTTTAGAAGTGAGTTTATATGCTTCAGCTTAAAATCTGCACTTGAACTGGCTTCCTGCAAAGGAGTCAATGAAACAGGAATATTTATTTATTTGAGCAGGCATCCTTTCTAGAGAGTATTCTTTACCAATGCACACAATCATAAAAAATAAAGCACTAAGCATAAAGTTTTGGACTTTTGGCCAGGCACGGTGGCTGACGCCACAGCACTCTAGCCCAGGCAACAGAGACTCTGTCTCAAAAAAAAAAAAAAAAAAAAAAAAGTTTTGGACTTTTTTACTTCAAGATTTCCAATAACAATGTATTGTAGCCACATTTTGATATGTGAAGCTAGAATTTAGATCAAGGCTAGCGATCTCCCATATTTAGAGGTGAGAGGAAAACCGTGGGAGTAGGGATAAAAATAGAGGAGAGCAGAGTGCTAGGAACCTTGAGAGACATTGAAATGTGTGGCTCGGATAAAACAAGAGCTAGAATGAGAGAAGGAAAGTTTAAAAGGTCACAGAGGATATTCAGCCACTGAATTTAGCTTTAACTAAAAGATCATGGGTATATTCCAAGAGGCACCAAATAAGAAATATTTTTCCACTTAAGTGATTTTGGTCTCTTGTTTCTTTCTCAGATAAATTTAAAATAATAGTCAATGCCCTTGGGAAATCTTTTCTTCTGTATTTTATAAAGCATCATTGATATTCCACAAAAAATATGTTGGAAGGAAATAAAACTAAATCCAATTCTAAAGCACAGTTTGATGCAAGTATCAGAGAATTAAAAGAAAAAAAACAACAATTAAAAAAAAAAAAACCTCATTGCTAAAAATCACACAAGACCCGAAATGCACAGAGGGGGAAATGTATTTGGAAAATTGAAAAGACATTCATGCTTTAGAAAAATTGGATAAAGAGGCAATTTCTACTTAATTGCTGTATTGTCAATTTTCCAATGATGACAACCAATTTGCATGTTTAACTGAAAAGAAAATAGCAAACAACATCTAAATACAAATGAACATTTTTAGTTGTTCCTTTAAATGGTAAGGTAAAACAGTTACACAAAACCAAACAATGAACACAGAGAGAAAAAAAACTATCAGCATTCAATTTAACATTTAGGCAGTAATTGTGCTAGTTGCTCTTAAATATGTATACACACAAATACTTTGTAAAAGGCAACACAAAATGTTACATTTCTGGAAGAAAATTAAAACTTAAGGTTTGTTGTTATAAACCCAGCTGTCTGATCATTTTGACTAAAGTTTAATTTTAGACAAATTCTTTCTGTTCTCAATTGCTTAGTGAAATATAATTGACTGGATATGCCTGTTGTCAAAGTATCCAAATGTTAAATGCAGAATAATATCTCCCAGATAAAGCACTGGGAAATGAGCGTCCTGCTACTTCCTCTCTCTCCATACCAAAAATGAAGGCATGACGCCTTGGAGACCTAGTTTGTGTTTCAAACACTTTCTCTACATTCATCAGCTATGTGACTTTGGATAACTTTCTTAAACTCCCTAGGCCTCGGTTTCTTCATCTATAAAATGGTAGTAGTAGTAGTAATAATAATAATGTATACATACATAAATTAAAGGATTGTAGTTACAATTAGACATACTGTAGGTAAAGTGCCTACAAAATACAAGGACACTGATAAATAGTAGCTATTTTGTTTGAAAGAGCTGCTGATGTTCAAGTTCTGTTCTGCTATGAAACAGGTGCGTGATCTTGGGAGAGTCATATCAATTCTCTAGGCTCAGTTTATTCACATAACAGATGAAGGCTGTGATTGGTCACAGAGTCTATTTATAAATGTTCAGGTGCTGACTCCTCTGCAGAGGATGAGAACTATGGTGTAACAGCCGCTGTGTCACTCAATATTGAAGGACACTCAATATTTCAGGGGCATTTCTATGTTTTCAAAGACTCAAAAATATGAATTCTAGTCCTGAACTACCTTTCGCGTAGAATTCCTAATTTTATCCCGTGATATAGTGATGTGTATACATGAATGCACATACAGAACAGTGTATGCTCTCGTAAGTGTACTGTGGCTATTGGACGGATCAATAAAGCAAGAATAATGGGACACTCCTGAGAGAGTTCCTCGGGAATTTTAATATTAGCAGCTCTTCTATTTACAATTTTAATGAAAAAGATTAAAGAGTGATTCAATTTATAAATGGTGAATGGGACCCACACTTAGTTCATCTTCTCTCATTCAAATTCTAGCTCAAGTTTGCTGTTTAGTATTTGGTTAAGTACAAATGTTCAGGAAATTTCCACTACATTTTTTTCATTTGTGTACAGTCCTGTGATTTAAGCTAACTGTTGAGAGATTAGGACATGCCCTGGTCCACCTCTGTGAAAGCCAGTGCATTCTTTGGAATATTTTACTTACATTCAATAGCTGACTAATTAAACTGTAATCAATATAAAACGAACTTTGTGGTTTAGTAACTAATTAGGAAATTATTTCAGGATTGGGCTGTTGATAATGGCGATCCCAAGTGAGTACAGTGATTCAATCAGCAACAATGTCAAAAAAAGCAATCACATTTTGAAAGGGCTAGTTTGTATATAGGTTCTAATTTGTATATAGTCTTGTCATAACATGCTATTGAATATGTATACAGCTTATATGTAGGCTGTTTTATTACTTACATATGTAATTCTGTCTGGCATTGTGTGATATTGATATGTATACCTCCTCTGCTTGAGGATGGGCCCATGTCTTATTATCCTTCATTATCCCCCACAACATCCATCACTCAAAGACCCAGTCAACATGTCACTACTTTTGAAGAAGTTTACCCAACACCTAGCAACAGTATAGGCATTCAGAAAAAAAAAAAAAATTCTGAAATGTTATTGGAATCAACAAATATGATGGTATGGACTTATGTTATAAATTTTGAATTCGTAAGAGAATTGCTAAACTATTCATGATTTACTAAAAAAAACACGAACTTGTCTCCCAAAGAGGAAAATCCATATCAGTTTATGGAGTCCTTAAGAACTTCTATATTTTTAAGCATAGAATAGCGAATTATTATTCAATTCAGCTTAGAAAACAATTATACATGGGGAAATATTATGCATACATTGACATAAAAATCACAGAGTTTTTAGAGTAAATATAGAGGCCCCTTCACAGAAGTTTATGGCCCTTCAAGGCTCCCTGTTGAGGCCTGTAGTCCTGTTTTTAGAAGATGATGGTGAGTCTGGCTCCTTGCCACCTCTGACTTTCCATACTGAGTACAAGTTTAACTGAAAGGCTGAAAAGAAAAACAAATAGGTCCAAAAGCTAGGAAATACAAAAGACCTGGGCAGGCGTTTAGAGAAGACAGTGCTTAATGGCATAGATTTCCAAACCAGAGACAAGTCCTGATGTCTTGATACCTACCAGATCTGTGATGTTAAGGAGTTTATTTATGTTCTTTGAAATTTAGTTAACTTATCTGTAATATAAAATTATTATTACCTTCCTCATCAGATTGCTGTTAGGCATGATCATTTATACAATATGTGTGAGAGTATATTACATTAGTTATATTTATTCTTTGCACGTTTGCATGTTCTTTGGAGATAGAAGGGAATGTCGATGTTAATAATTTCTAAGATAATTCTCTCTAATAATCATGCTTTCATGTGAAGTCTTCCGTCGTTTGAATTCTGATCTTCACTATTCATGTGCCAGGGTGGAGAAACGGTAAAACCTCTCTATCCTGCATTCTGTCCTCTTCAAGATTGACTTCAGAGGATTGAATGAGGGCCCAGAATGCCCACCTACCATATACACAGATGACATAATTCTAACGTAAGGAGCAAATTTACAGGATGGCAGAATCAACAGGCCAGAAAAATGGACACACACACATAAAAAGCATAAAATCTATTAGGGATTGAAGTAAATATCCATATTTGGCTCCTACCCAAAAAAATCAACTATATAAATGCAAGATAAAGGAGAGAAGTGCATGGGAAAATACCAGGGCTTATGAATTGGCCACATTAATTGCGCCTGAAATGCTCTTATCTTCTAATTGTTGCTCTTGCTTTTTATCCTGTGGAGTCCATTTGTGCTGTCATATCTGTCCACTCCTACTTCTACTTTATAGATTGGAATGAGAGACCGGGCGTGGTGGCTCACGCCTGTAATCCTAGCACTCTGGGAGGCCGAGCTGGGCGGATCATTTGAGCTCAGGAGTTTGACACCAGCGTGAGCAAGAGCAAGACCCCTTCTCCACTAAAAATAGGAAAAATTAACCAGGCTACTAAAAACAGAAACAAAAAATTAGCCAGGCATGGTGGCACATGTCTGTAGTCCCAGCTACTCGGGAGGCTGAG
>CAUYRT010075965.1:0-51425 GCA_963574885.1 Lepilemur ruficaudatus
AAGGCAAATTCTCACTCTGTCTTCTGGAGCTGGATACCCTTTTTCTCCTGCCCTTGGACATCAGAACTCCATGTTCTCTGGCCTTTGGACTCCAGGACTTACACCAGCGACTCCCCTGTTTTTCAGGCCTTTGGTCTTGGCCTGAGAGTTGTATCGATGGCCTATTGTGAGACTTCTCAGACTCCATGATTGATTGCATGAATCAATTCCACTAGTAAATCTTCTCTCATCCCTATCTATCTATCTATCTACCTATCATCTATCTCCTATTGGTTCTATTTCTCTGGAGAACACTGACTCATACACACTGTGCCTGGGCTATTATCACTGTGGTTAAGAGCACAGCTTCCAGAATCAGAGAGATGTGTCTCCAAATTCTGGCTCTGCCAGTAAACAGATGTATTTGTATTTGTAGGCCGGGCGCGGTGGCTCACGCCTGTAATCCTAGCACTCTGGGTGGCTGAGGTGGGTGGATCACTCAAGGTCAGGTGTTCAAAACCAGATGTATTTGTATTTATAAAATGGGGATAGACATATTTCCTATTGCATATGGTAGTTGTACAAACTTAATGTGATAAAGATTTATTCATTCATTCATTCATTCACTCTATACTTACTCATTGGACATCTGCTTCCTCCCAGGAACTCTTTGAAGATTTAAACGTGAATAAAAAAGGTTCTTACTCACAGGAGATCTACACACCCAGCATGTTACATGTTGTGGGGACTCAGTACCATGTCTGTCTGGTGCATGGGAAGTTCTCAATAAACATTAGTTTTAATGAATATTAGCTAATTTTTCCTTTGAATCAGAATCCAAAAGCAACACTATTTTCAATTTTCTCAATTCAGCTTTTAGAAACATTATTAAGATCAATAAAGATCTGGCTGGAGCAGCTCTTAAAAAAATTCCTGGCTCTTAAAACAGAAAAACCTAGGTACTATGATTTATGAAAATGAAACTGCCGTAAGAATCCAAGGACAACATTTTACCCTAATGAAAATGGAGATAAACTCAAGGGCTGCTGTTTAGGCCATTTCGAAATATTACCACATTTATAAAGGATTCAGAACATCCAAAAGTTTCTGTCCTATCGCCAGCCGAACACATTTTAAAAAAATGGACGGTTCCATTATTAAATGATGCTTGAAAGCTCTCAATGTTTGATGGAGGGGAGCAATCTTCTGGGTGGCCAGGAAAAGCAGCTACAACTTTCTTAACAGCCTCTCTCATCTGGCTACGGAAGCCTAGTCATTTAAATAAAAAAAGGGCAGAGAAAACGCTGAGAGGCAGTTTGATCTAACTCAACCTTTTCAAATGACTACACTAATTTTAAACATATGAATTTAACTGTATGTTTGCCCCTCTATAAACAGGGCGAACAAACAGTATATCATTTTTACACTTGAACTGTATTATGATTTTAATGCAGGCTCAGGTGAGGTGAGGTCAGAAGATACAATTAAATGGGTCTGGTACCAGCTGGAGATTAGGCTCTGTTTAACCATGCTTGGGTGATTTATCCATCAACAACTCATGTACTGCTCCATAAAAATTGATATCTGTTTAAAAATAGGTATTAAAATACAGTGTACTTTTAAAATTAGAGACTAAAATATTGTGTAGTTGCCAGCAGGTAGTTTATTTAATATTCATGTGCAATATGAAACAGAAAGATTCCTGTTCTCAGAATAAAAATCCATTAGAATAAATTTGCCCTAGTTGCTGATATAGATGGAGCTTCTGTGCTTGGTCAAGTCCTTGGAAACAAATGCAGAAACAAACTTTTAAATCATTTACAAACCTCTGGCATGGTGGAATGGTGATATATAATTACTTCACTTGTTAAATAGCTCTATCTGTTCTTCAAAGATTTATTAATATTTTAATGTTCTTTCATGAAAGGCTG
The DNA here is from genome assembly GCA_963574885.1 of Lepilemur ruficaudatus. Classification (NCBI taxonomy): domain Eukaryota; kingdom Metazoa; phylum Chordata; class Mammalia; order Primates; family Lepilemuridae; genus Lepilemur; species Lepilemur ruficaudatus. Next base: position 1,911 of record CAUYRT010075965.1, read on the forward strand.
TTTAAAAACAAAACAGGAAAAAGGGGAAACAGAAATGCTAAGTAAACAGGTTTATTAAGGGGAATAAAAAATGTCGGTGCATTTATATATTCTACTGTGGACTGTGAAAGTAGACTTCAGTCTTGAGGTTGAATTTGGTTTCTAATAGATGTAAATTCAAATATTTGGATTTTCTTTTAAAGCCAACTTGCAGCTCTAAGTAAAGGGCAATCATTTGTCTACTAATATGCATATCAAAAACTTAAACAAATGAACATTTAAAAGTAATATTTGATTAACTATTCGCTGAAAGAAAAGTAATTCTGCCTGTCTAATCCAGTAATTTATATAGTTTAGTGATTTGCTTGTCAATAATGAACAAATTGCCCTAATATATTATTGTAATGCTTCATTTTCATTAAGACATCTGCCAACTTTTCAAAAAACCTTTTCCATTTGGGACTTGACTTATAATTGTAGAGTCCCTTGGGGGAGTTTCAATATTATTCTAATCAATTTTATCCACAATCCACAATATGAATGATTACATTGCAATGTAATTTCCAAAGTTACCTTCTCACATTAGTCATTTGCAAAGAGGAGAGACACTGCTGATGTCTCCAGGACGTATTTTAGAAAAGAAACTCACTGCAGCGGTGGAGCAAAGAGTATTTTTTATCATTTGAATGCATCATAACATGAATATGTATATGTACAGATATGCTTATATAATTTACAACCACACTTCAAAGCTTTATGGTCTATAACATTTATATGTTATTTTTATGCAATAAGATGATAATGGATTTTACAACCACAAGATACAAAAGTTAGAAACTCCTCTAAGACGGCCTTCCTGTGTGTGAATTGCAGAAATAATGCTATAGACTTTTTTCTTTCTTTTTCTTTTCTTTTTCTTTCTTTCTTTTTGTAATAAGGGAAGGTAGATCATAGTTCCAGGGAAAGCTGGAAAAATAACAGTTGTCTTAGTATCACTACAAACTAACCTGAGGCTCCAAAAATGCCATTCAACTAGCCTCTAGCAAGCGTATCTTGGCTCTCATCTTTACTGTTCATTTCTTTGTTAAACTTCTCTTGACCTAGGTGGGGAAGAGGTATGCTACTTATTTAGGGACTCACAAAACCATCATCACTGTCTTCTTTCTAGCCATCTAAACTATCTTTTAAGAAGTATAAAGCCTACTCTTTACCTGTCAGACAAGCTTTCTCTCAATTTAGCAGTGAGTATTGAAGGGGAGACAAATAGGTCTAATAAATATTTTAAATATATAGAAAGAAAAGGAAATCAGAGTAACAAATAATAAAACTTCTGATGAAGAGCAAGCCAGTGGGAGCATTGGAAAGTTCTAGTTGTTCAGATTTTCTGCTTGTTTTTACCAAGTTTTTCTGTCTCCCCATTTTTTAAACATCAGCAGGGAGTGGCAAAAATGAACCCCAATTCTCAGGATTCTACATCCAAGTTTCTTTCCTGTTTTAAAAGTATTTATAAATTGTACAACCAATCATTTCCATTTTGAAGTTTTTTTAAAAAAACTTTTAATGCTACTGCTAGGTTAAATGTATTAAATAGCAGTGGCTCCTTCTCAACCAAAGTAAGTACTAATTCATCATTCAAATACATAAAATAGCCATTAACAAAATTTATTAAGTGCTTACCATATACCAGGTAAGTTCCTAGAACATATGTGAAGAAAACTTTAAAATGTTAACTAGGGACATACAAGAAGGTTTTAACAACTAGAAAGTCATATACTGTTTGTAGACAAGAAAATTCAATACACTAAACTTTTCAGTTCTATTTAAATTAATTTAATCATCACCAAAATAATCCCGACCAAAATATTACCAAACTTTTTTTTTTAAGTTGAAAAAATGAGCTTTTCTGGAAAAATAACCTTAGGATCCATGGAGAAAGGGAGCAGAGCATTCCAAGCTAGGAAAATGGGTGCAGCAATTTGAAAAGGATGTTCAGGAGATGCTAAGTCTATCAGTCCAATGTGCCTGTTTGCGTGAAGTTCAGAGATCATATAGGACAGAGGAGGAAGATTAGATTATAAAGACAGGGTGGACCCAGCCTGGGAGGAAATTTTGACTCTAAACTAAGTGTGGAGACTTTCTTCCAAAAGGGACTAATTTAAGTGTTTTGAGCCAGGGAATTACAGTTGTAAGGAACTACTTAAGATCAGCCTAGCAATAGTGTACATGACAGATTAGAAAGGGAAGGGACTCTGGGCAGGGAGAATACTTAGAAAGCTATTGAAATAATCTATGCATGAAATGGTAAGGGCCCAGAATAAAATAATATAATTTCTAAATGGAAGAACCTTAAGATCATCTGTGCAGTGGCTTTTAAGTTTTTTTGTTTTTTTTTAAAAAACCATAAGCTATGGTAAGAAATGTGTTTTACACACCTGCACACATACACACACACAAGTTTAACAAAACAATATTTACTCTTACTATTTATGATGACATTTGACATTTTTAGCTCTATTCTTATTAAATTTTAGAAAGTGCTGGTGGGAACATCTTATATTTATTTTGAGGTTTTCTAATAGGTTGTGGTCTGCTGTTTGTAAAACATGGTCTAGTGCAGCACCTTCACTTTTCAAAAGAGAAACTGCAGGTTTCACTTCTAGTGATTAGAGACAGGACCTTTGAACTCACAATACATCACGTTACAGTTAAGATGCTACCATGGTAGATGCAGATAACCAGGAACAGATTTGAGAGTGATCTGAGAGGAGGAATAAACAGGCCAAAGTGACTGGCTATGGAAAACTAAAGTCAACTGAGGTTTTGTCCCTGGTTAATTGGGTAGATTTGCCATAGAATTACAGGCATCTGAAAAAGGAACCGTTGTGGGAGAAAGATAATGAGTTCACATTGAAGTTAAGAGGGCAGGAGAGTCAAACTGTCCTGGAGGCAGGGAAATTTGTAAGACCAAGTACTGAAATGAAAAACCTTGCAGGTTATCTATTTGGGGATGATTAGATGGTATTCAATATAATAAATGTACATTGAATACCTCTCCTATTCATGACCCTATTCTAGGTGCTAGGGATTCCAAGATGAATAAAATCAAGTTTGAATATATGGGAAACTCTTATTCAAAATTTTGCTGCTAGTATTAATATCATACTTCCTTGAAATTAAACCATAATTGTTGGTGAAAAAAATTAATAAAATTTATTTTCAAGACCTTTAAAATTTTAACCTTCTGCGGTTTGATCCAATGCCTTTACACAGACCTTTACATCAACTTGCATTGTTTTTTCAGTAATGCATGTGAGTGTGAGTGTGGGTGTGGATGTGAGTCTGGCTGTGGAGTGTCTTTCCTTTTGACATCCACCAATATTCTTTAAGGTGGCAAGTTGCCTCTTCCCAGATTACCTCTGAAAAGAAACAGCTTCTGACAGGGAAATGAGCAGCTGGGTGGCAGCTTACAGTCACTCTGTTATTTTGCACTGATATAGCATTTTAATATAAATGGATGAAATGCAGTCTGAAAATAGTCATTCATCTCAAATAAACTCCACAAAGCTGGTTAGCATTTAAGTGGTTATATTTAGGGGTTGACTTCTTTTTAGGTGCTTCCCTTTCTTTAATAATAACGTTGGTGATTTTTGCACTGACCATTCGAGGGAAGAGGAAGGGGTGCCAAAACCAAGGCTCAAGCATTACAGCAGTTGAGAAAAAAAGTCTGCAGCCGAATCCGGAGAGAATCCAGGATCCCTCATACTGCCCCAGACCTCCTTGGTCTCTTTTTTGTTTTACCCAAATTACTTAGAGTTTAATCTTTAGGAAAAATAAGGCAGAGAAGCTTGGTGACCAGCACAGAGTCAAAATTTAAATCATTAGCAGTGGTTATATATCATTACAATTCTGGGTTTTATTCGAACTCTAAGTTTGTACGGTCTTTGAATCTATGAAGTGAATATGCTGTTTCCTAACATATCAACCTTCTAGACCATTGGAGACATTTTCTAGGCATCTATCTGCTCTGCTAAAGAAACTGTGCCTTATGTCACTCTACTCAATGAGTCACTTTTGCTAATTAACCACCATGGTGAATAGTCAACTCATTTCAAGTTCCTTCAACCAATGATTAACGCACACCCTTGTTACCCAGCCTAACACAAATGGCACACCAAATAATTTATTTTTTGACATGGACTTCTTTTTTTTAAAAAAATTCAATATCTCCTGCTTTATTTGAGCTTTCTCTCTTTCTGTAGTTTTGTATTTCAAAAAATTTAGGGGTACAAGTGTTCTTTGTTGGGTGGATAAATTATATCATGCTAAAGTCAGGGCTTTCATTGTACCAGTCACCAGAATAGTGTACGTTGTCCTCGATAGGCAGATTTTTATCCCTCACCTCCCTTCTACCCTCCTTCCTTCTTAGTTTCTAATGTCCATTACAACTTTTTATGACCCTATATATAACCTGTGTTTAGCTCCCGCATATAAGTGAGAACATGTGGTGTTTGTTTTTCCATTCCTGAGATACTTCACTTAGGATAATGGTCTCCAATTCCACCCAGGTGGCTGCAAAATACAGTATTTCATTTCTTTTTATGGCTGAGTATTACTCCATGGCACATATATCCCACATTTTCTTTATCCACTCATTAGTTGATGGGCACTTAGGTTGGTTCTATATCTTTGCAATTGTGAATTGTGCTGTGATAAACATTCAGGTACAGGTGTCTTTTTAATAAAATGACTTCTTTTCCTTTGAGTAGATATCCAGTAGTGGGACTGCTGAATTGAATGATAGGTCTACTTTTAGTTATTTGAGGAATCTCTATACTGCTTTCCATAGTGGTTTTACAAGTTTACATTTCCACCAACAGTGTACAAGCGCTCCCTTTTCACCACACAGCAGCAACATTTATTGTTTTTTGACTTTTTAGTCACAGCTGTTCTGACAGGGGTAAGGTGGTATTTCACAGTGGTTTTAATTTACATTTCCCTCATAACTAGTGATGTTGAGCATTTTTTCGTATGTTTCTTGACCACAAGTTAGAGGATTATGTCACACGAAAAATGAAGGAAGAGAGAGAGGAGAGAGAGAGAGTGAGAGTGATAATTCAGTAAACCAGGATAGTTTGCTAAGGTTACATCATACAATTTTTGTGTCTATGTAGGTAACGAACAACAAATATTTTAATCCTGTCTCATGCTTGGGAGTTACTTCATCCTTGATGAGGTAAGACTCAGTGAAGCATGAGATTAGAGATGGAATGAGATTTCTAATGAGGTCCTAGGATGTAAAAAGATCTGATATCAATAATATTTTAATTCTTTTTAAATACAAGTTTTATGGCTGAGTTTTCTGTGATGCATCAAAATGCCACATATCAGAGAGACTAAGTAAAATGGCTGTTCCAAAATATCTTTTGTGTGAAAATGGCCAACTTAAAGAAACTTGTCACCTAATGTAGTATAGTGGTTCACCTCCCAAGAATCATTTGGCAATGTCTGGAGAGATTTTAGATTGTTACAGCTAGAAAGAGAGATGTTTCCTACTGGTGTCTAGTAGGTAGAGACCAGACATGCTGCTAAAAACATTCTACAATGCACGGAATAGCTGTGCCCACTCCCCAAGAGTGTCAGTAGGCAAGGAAACCTTGAGTTAGGGTAATAAAGATTAGAGGACTAAGAAGTTGGCTGACATTTTTGAGAGAGTATAGTGTAAAAACAGAGGAGAGAGCAACATAACTAGAGTTCTATCCTAAAGGTTTCTTTTATATTCGTTTTAGTTTTCCATGTATAATAAACAATTTATCTTGCCTCGTAAAGTTTCCTATTGAATTCTCATCTACCTTCTGACTCTGACCCCGGCCTGTTGAACCCACTTCTGGGAATTTATCTTATGGAAATAATCTAAAAGAAAGACATGGTCATCAGCATGTTCTTTGCAGTGTTATTTATGACCTAAAATTTACCCCTACAGAAAGATAAATTGATTTAGAGGTCATAATGCAGCATTTGAGAGAATAATGTAGGCAGACCTGAAATTCGGGAGCCAGGTCAAAGCAGATGATGTGAATTTGTAGTATTCACGTTGCCCTAAGATTCCATATACTTAACTCTCCAAATGAAATTTCTGATTTCTTACCTGCCTGGCTCTGGCTAGCAAAAACTCCACTTCAATTATTACTGTTGGTTCCCAACCCCTCCCTCCCTTCAATGTGGTTATAAAAGAGTCCCAATAGACATATCAGGACTTATAATAAAATAAGTCTAGCCTATTTTGGGTTAGAAAACTTGGGACAGACCAGGCTCTTAGTTTGAGGGAGTCTGTATCTTTAGCATGTCTACTTTTGCTTATTTTATTATGTCATGCTGTTTTTGAGACCTGAGACTCACAAGATAAATGCACTCAGAGATGCCCTCCCAGACTTCATCCTGTCTGCCCAGGGTGGACCGGGGAGGGGTGCTGCCTGGAGTTAGAGATTGAGCTATGCCACCCCTGTCTGCTTTGAGGTGCTTCAACTGCCTTCTGGTTATAGACCCTGCTCTGTCTGCTTTCTTTCCCCAAACATCTCTTCTTTGTGAGCCTGAAACACCCAAACTCCTTTATTCCCTGTTTCTCTTAAGGACAAGGAAGACAGACACTCCATTAAGCTCTTTCCTTGATTTGGCAGGAAATTAAAAAAAAGGAGAAACTCACAATTACAAGTTTCCTTCTTAATAGCTCACTTTTTACATCAACAGGGTACACATAGTAATTAAAGATATAAAAGAATAGGTGAAAACCATAAGGAAGAAAAATTATACAGTGTACAGCACAGAGTTGAAGGTTGAAGATACTTTGCTTCTAGTGGATATTAACAGGAAGAGAAGTCAATGTGAAGATAGAAAATTATAATCAGAGACATGGAATAATATTCAAAAAAGGAGATATTGGTTATGATCAAATCTTCCAGAAATTCCAGAAAGATGGAAGGTGACAAAGTCTGATACACAATTTGAGTTTGATCACTAAGAGATCATCAAGACTATGAAATCCTCAAGATTGCAATTTTAGGAGCATAATAAAAGTTAGGTGAGTATACATAGGATTAAGGGGGTAATAGGCATATAAAAACGAGGGCAGTTAGATCAGTTTGTTTTAGAATCTGGCAGTGGAAAGAAGTTAAGAGATAGGACTTGTCTACAAGGGACAATAAAGCAGAAGCCAGAATTTGTTAGGTAACTACATCTATACATAAATTTGTAAGCAAAAATAGGGGGTTTCACTGGCCTTGCAGAGCTTGAAGACAAGGCAGAGATGAGACAGTTGAAGGGGGAGAAACTGAACAAAAGGGAATGGGATAAAGAGCACAGGTGGAGAGAGTAACCTTTGCAAGGAGGGGGGACTAGTCTTTGAAACTAAAGAGGGGAGGTACATAAAGATATTTTTAAGCAAAGCAGCTGGAAAATGAGAAAGATTCCCCTCTAATAACCTCTACTGCTTTAGGAGAGTATAAAGAGAGTCCTTATTGGAGACAATTATCTGGCTTAGGGACTTGATTCAGAGACTGACAATTTGCAGAGATATTTTCCCCAAATTAAAAGTTTAATATAGTTCATTAAAATAAAATAACAATGAAACAAGCTTAGCTCCCTGTTAATTTTTTGTTTATATGCAAATTCATATCTACCACCTAACCTCCTTGTAAATGCCAGGACACGCTCATATAAAATCATTCTTTTTAAAAAATGAATTATGGTCACATCCAGAAGTGCAACCCATGTATCAACCTAGACTGACACAATTGTTTTTATTTCTAATAAGGGCCTTCATTTACTTAAAATGTCGCTCCCTAGACATTCTATTTCTCTTTTAAACATGTAAGACCATTGCTGTAAAAAAAGGAAATTACACTGAATCAAAAGCCAGTGAAAGCATTCGTTGAAAACTTGATAGGGCTACATAGGATCTTAATCTTGAAAATGCAGTAAAATTTGACTCCATCATAATAACCACAAGAGGCAGATCAATATGACGGAGTTAAGGTCTGTTCTATAAATCACCACTTGGTGAATGAATTAGGAAAAAGATAAGCTATAACCAAAATGGTGAGGAGTGAGACATGAACACTGCTCTCTGGAATTAACTTTCAATAAAGTTCAGCTAGGGGCTGCAGTGATGGAGAATTATGTGCTGTGCACTGCAGCCAACGGTTCATCCACTGACAAGAGTAACCCAGGCATGGGATCTTGGGTTTGGAAGACAAAGTTCTCACTTTTTAAATAAAATAACAACAAAAACAGAAAACTTAAATCACAAACATAAGCTAAAGTTGTATATGTCACTATTAGGTGTGAAGTTTGCTAAGTTTGCTAAATATTTACGTATTTATGATGTAAGGGCTGTGCATGGGTTAATGATTTTTAGTGTCTAAATTGTTCAATTCAACTAAAGAGCTTTTATTTAGCATTGGCTACGTACAAAGTATTGCTTAAAAATTGTAAGTAATTCAAAGATGAAAGAGATTGGTCCCTGGCCTCCAAATGCTTAGAGTGTTGTGGGTAGAATAATTTACATATATTTTTAAAAATTGTGCAAAGGGCTCTATTTAATTATTATGAAGGTTCAAATAAAATTCTATTGAAATGGGAGAGGAAATGTTTATATTCTTATTAGCTTTATAAAAACATACTGAAATAATTTTTGCCCAGTTATCTCTGCATTAATATAAATTAGCACAGTACTTGACTGATACAAATTAAGTATTAAATAAATATTTGACTAAATAAAAATTGAGAGAGGAGTATTAAAAGCTTTAAGAGAGAAAGAAGGATTCATTAATTTAATAAAAATAGTTATGGATAACTTTCTAGGAGAGATATATATGTAACACTTGATAAGATAGTCATATGGTCATAGCCCTTGTCCTCATGAAGCTTCTAGTCTGTCAGAATTTGACTGTTGAAGGCTTCCAACAAATTTGAATCATTGTAACACAATGAGAATTTGGAATTTAAAGATAAATGACCCATCAAAACCATGACTATTAAATTAAGCAAGTGAGGAAAAAATGCTTCAAAAATATTTCAAATGTGGCAGAAACAGTTCTGGGATTCAGTGTGAAGCCTCTGAATAAGACTCAGCCTTGTAACATGGTAGTTAAAGAGTCAAGCATCATTCTGGAGAAAGGACAAAAATATATCTCAGGGAAAGAATAAAATCTTGTTTATGCTTTGCTCATATTGTCAAAATTTAAAACTGAGCTTTCCATGGATACCAGCCAATGTTCATGTCCTTTTGAAGAGGTCTGATTTTATGACTGAGAGGTGGAGAAGCAAAAGATGCAAAGTAGGTGAGATTGCCTGAAGCAGAGAGTGGAAATGCAGAAATAAGAGAAAACTTGAGAGATTGACGTGGGTCAGATCACAGAAGGCTCTAAATGCCATGCTAAGGAGTTTGCCCTGAATCCAGTGCCCAATGAGAGACAAAGCTTTTTGAACAGGAAAATGTGTTGACAACAGTGAGAAGAAGATTGGTCTACAATTCTTGGCAGGATGGACTGGAAAGAAGAAACTTTGAGGAAGGTAAGTCGGAATCACTTAGTACCATTCTGGAACCCCAAAAGTGCACATTCTATGAGTAAATTGGGTATCTGATTTGTTCACAGCTGGGGTACTATGTAGTATGCAGTGAATAGTTGTTGAATTAATGAAATGGTCATGTTTCTCTTATTGGGAAAGTCTGTAGTTGCCAATTTTATATTCATAACAAGACTCATTGATTAAGAGTCTTACAATTTATGTACTAACAATGTTTTCGATTTAGAATGCCTTGGGAAATTTCAAGTCTATTTATAATCACTGATGTCAGTGAGAAGCACAAAAAGCTAATTTACAATTCATTATTCAGCCATTATTCTACCCCATGGGTGGGACTAATGAACATTAGGTTATAGGCGGCAAGCATGTTGATAAGGGAAAGAATAGCCCGTTAAAGAGAGGAGTTGTGGCCCAGAACTGTTACCAGGCTCAATAAATAGAGACTTTCAAGGTAATTCAGTACACTGAGTTGCTGTTGAAGTAGGAAAAATTGTATGTGTTCTGATTATTTTTTTTTTTGGTAGAGAAAGTAATCTTTTTAAGTATGCTTCTGTTTTCATGCGTTCAAGGTTTGTGCCCTGGGTAGACTGATAGCTTCCAGAAGGAGTCATGATGTCTTCCATGTTCCTGTACAAAATACGTACTATAAATAAATATATAGTATAAATATAAATGCTTATATTACATATAAACATTTATTATTAATGTATAAAATACCAAAGCACTCCATGTGAAAATTCAAAATTTTGGTCAATCTTTGCTTCCTCTAGATAGAAAGACAATATTGATTCCATTATCATGAATTTTGTACAAATAAAATCCAATTTCAGAAAAACACAATAAAAGTAGCTTACATTTATTAAATGCCTACCATGTGCCAGGCTCTAGTATAAGTTGCTTATGTAGACGAAGGCATTTATTTCTCACATCAACCTATGAAGTAGATGCAATCTTATCTCTATTTTATAGATGAAGGAACTAATACAAGGAGACATTATGTGCATTATCCCAGAGGACACAACTACTAAAAATGATAAGGAAGAATTTGAACAGTCTCATTTTAGAACACATACTCTAAACCCGGGGTCAGAATTTTTTTTTTGTAATGGGCCAGATAGTAAATATTTTAGGCTTTGCAGGCCATACGGTCTCTGTCACAATTACTCAATTCTGCCATTTAGCACAACACAGCCATAGACAATATGTAAATGAATGAGCATGGCTGTGTTCCAATAAAACTTTATTTATGGACACTAAAATTTGAATTTCATATAATTTTCATGTGTCACAAAATAGTATTCTTCTTTTGATTTTTTTTCTCCAACCATCTAAAAATGTAAAAATCATTCTTAGTTTGTGAGCCATACAAAAATGGGAAGAGGGGTTCTGATTTTGGGCCACAGGCTACGGTTTGCTGATCCCTGCTCTAGACCACTATGCTAGTTAGCCTCTGGGAAAGGAATGCAGAACCACCTAAGAAGTCACTTAGACTCTAATAGGAATCTAAGCAACTTAGACTCCAAAAGACTTGTACTTTTTATTTTTCCGCTGAACTGAGGAAGAACAGGAGGACCTGCTAAGGGAAGGATTTGCCCCAGGAAAGACTATTTCTTGGAGACATGGGCTCTTTCTGGGATTTAATAAAACAGAGATTATAGAAAAGAGGTACCAACTCTCTAGACAAGTGATAAGGAGAACAAGAGTTGGCAAATCATGGGAGGGGCAAATCTAGCCTGCTGCCTCTTTTTGTACTGTCTGTGGGCACTACTCTCACTAGCACTGATCACCATGGAGACCAAGGGCCAGAGGGAGGCAGGGGGCAGGGAGTTCCCTTCCCATTCCTCTTCCACACTCAGAAACTTCCTCCCCAGTCCCACCTTGCCACTGCCGAAGGTCAGTTCTGGTTGCCACCTACACCCAGGGACTCTCCTGTTGGCAACTGGTGGGCACCAAATGGTAGAATCTCTGTCCAGTGAATCACCTCACCCCTGGGTAGTTGCCCAAGTTGAAATGGTTGCATTGGATCTCGGTGTCTGGGGCAGACAGTGAAATGGAATAAGGCAGCCACTTACTCCACTGCCTGCTGGGCCCCTCCCTGTTGGTCAATCCATCATTGCCCCAGGAAAGTCTTCTTTGGATAGCAACTTGCCACAAAGCATCCCTATTTGGAGGAATATCCACCCCAGGCAAAGAGTGTGGGATGGTCACGGTTTTCTCTACTGTTGTGTAAGTACATGCATTATACCCTCAACTTTGCCTCTTAGTCTACAAAACCTAAAATATTTACTATCTGCCCTCCTCTTCCTACCCCCACAAATTGCTGACCTCTGCCCTAGATCTTTGCAGAGACTACAGAAACAAAGAGGAGGAAGAAGAGGAAGGGGAAGTTGTTTTGATCTAAAAGATGTAAAATTTGGCAACAATTTAGCCCATTCAGTATTTCACTTGATAGAAGAAAACAACTGAAGCTTAAGTAAAATATGTGCCGAGAATGAGACGGGACTGACAGTTTTTCTCAACAATCGTTGTGTGACAACAGCATTGTCTTTCAAAATGGCACCCTCGAGAAATTTTTCACGTAATTTAACAATGACGATGTGGCTCCAAAACATTTTGACACTCTTCTTTTGGAGTTGCCTTCTGAATTTACAAGTTGCAGAAGATAATCTCTGAGAGGAATGTCACGTAGAATTTTAGAACTGAAAGAGCATTTGAGGAAAAAATGAATCTTGTTCTCTTCCTAATTGAAAAGGACTGATGTTTAACAGCAGCAATAATAACCAATCACCAAATACTTCATTTGTTTGGCCCTAACCGATATACCAAAATATATATAAGAAAATGGATTCTAAAAAAAAAAGGCATTTGAGAATTGAGAACAGCCTGATTGTTTTATAGTCACATACTATGAAAAGGTTAGTTCTTCGACCAAAAAGGTTAGTTTCCAGTTGATTATCCTTTCTAGTAGAAAAACTTGCTAAGCTTGATTCTTTTCTAAATCAATTCATTATTCAAAGATTAAAGACATGTTTCCATTAAGGATAGGGAAAATAATAAAAGCACACGATATGAAAGCCATTTTACAAATAGGAAATAAAAATGTTCTGAGTGAAAAAAATAATTATTTTTTAGCAGTGGTCAAGAAATTGGCTATATATATTCTGACGGATTTTCTCTAAAAATGTCATATTACTCTATGACCAACCAAAGTGCCTTTAGTTTCTTAATAGTAAAATAAAATTTTTGAAGTTTACTAATTTTTAATTAAAAAATAATGTCTGTCTTAATTCATGCTTTCTCTGAGTATTCTACGATGCCTGATAAAATATATATTTTAAAGTAAGCATATCACAGTCACCCCAGAGTATTTTGTCTGAAGTATAAATCAAATTGATTTTTTAATAAAGATAGACAAAAAAGGAATGCCATTATGATCATTTTATTATTATAGCAAATAATTCTTCTTAGGAAAAGATAAGGACATTACTTCTTTCCGCCACCAGGATGACAGCTAGATTTTTTTTTTTTTTAATTTCACAGAGATGTGCCACAGAGAGCAACCAAATATAACAACTCCTTTTCACAACCATGTGGAAGCAACTTGCTTCCTGCCATTTCTCTTTCTTGTGATATTCTGAAGTGAAAATGAAATACAGATACTATCAAACTGTGGCTATGACAGATAAAAAAAAAGCTACTTCTGTTTTACTGAAGTGCATTTGTTTTCCTCCTTCATTCTGCAGGAAGCATCACAAACCCACAGAGTCCCTGAGAGATGGATTTTACTGGGAGGCGGAATGCTAACTTTGCTCAAAGATGTGTAAATGCCACGTGCCCAGATGGTCCTTTTGCCTATTCATAGGGAGAGGCTCAGAAACACACATGCATCTTTCTGTGGTCAGTCATAACAGATTTGTTCTAAATAAGCCACACTGTTTTGCAAGATGGCAGGGAACTGTCAGGCTGTATTTTAAGCACAAATGTTTCTGCCAGACAGACACAGCATATACCATGTGCTTCAGAAACACACACACACACGCGGCATTAATCTGAGGACAGAATATGGACCTGTGTTGTCATTTCGCCGCTCAGATCAATAAGCCCACCTTTCAGTTCCTGCATGGACCTTTTATTGACTCGAATTTCATGGCAATCACCAAATATATACATAGGGAAAGATAAGTAGTTAAGTATACATATAGATAGAAGGACAGATATTCCTTCTTATCTTTTACGTATTTGCCAAGCCTGATCCTGCATATTGCCCCTGAAGGCGTCACTGTGTTGGGGGAGATCTAGTAGTCTCTTATTCAACTTATTTTTCCATTAAGAGTTACTTTCCATTGAAATTTTAATAGAAGTAATACTTGAGCAACTATTTATACTTGATGTGTTATATGGTATCGGGTATAGTCTTTGGAAATTTACAGTCTAAGGTAGATATTCTAAGATAGAAAGCTGAACAGAGATTTATTTGAAAAAACAGAATCAACTCTCCATTTCAAACACTGCCTTTTAGCGGTTAAGTGCAATTTTGGTTAGAGGACAAGAATACTTACACAGTGGTTGTTGGTAACTAAATCAGGAAAGAGCCCTGGGACTTCTAATTTCAGGTATTGTGGACCTGGTGGTTCCCATCTGATTTGTCCAGGTGGGCAAGCTCAAGCAGGTGGGCACATCCAAACCACGTCACAAGAAGACATGGCTAGATGTGAATAGTGAATAGAAGTGGATGTTGGACTAGGGAGGGGGAAAAGCATGTTGCTCAATGCAGCTGATAATTAGTGAACTAGTTAATTAGATCCCACATCATTCTAAACAGAACTAGCAAGAGCTGATACACTACAAATTGTGACTGCAAACATTGTACTGTAAATGTTTTGTAGTTTTCCCCCAATAAAATTTTTGGAAGAAAAAAAAAATTTCCTTGCTTATAATTTTGACTCTTCCTTGGCAAAAGTATGAAAGGGGGACATTAAAGCTATTAAAGCATCACATTTTGTTCTTTATCCTGTAAGCCCCAGTGTGGGGGGAGAGTGTCAATCAAAAGAGCTCTGCCTAATTTTTCCGAATCTTAACACTCATTCTATGAAACCAATGAAATAGGTGCAACTCCTCTTGGTTTAAAAACACAGTTCTATGTTGTCTTAGAAGCCTATAAAACGAGCCAGGACTAAACACTAAATACATTTATCCCAAAGCCATAGTATACACAGTCTGAGACATGACTCCATCCTATTTCCCCAAACATACCTGAAAGGGTTCAATTACGTAAGCCAAGCATGAAGACAATTCAGAAAATAAAACCTCAAGAACATAAACGCTCAAATTTCATGATAGTTGCCCAAATGCCTGAAATGTTGATAATACAAAACTCTTCACATTATCAATTTAATTTTTTTCTAAAGTAAATTTCTTCTCTATTGACCCACAGAAAAAGAAAATCCTAAAATGTATTTGAAATACATTTCTTCCCCTAGTTCCTTGTACTTTTTATTGTGCTCAGTTCCATCCAGAAGCATTTAACCTAGGTATCTAGCTAAGTAAAATCTGGGATCTACTACTCTCAGCAGATAAAGGCAAGAACATCTTCTTCCAGAAATAATATGTTCCTTCAGCTCCCCCAGAGTTGTGACTCTTCTACCCGCCCCCCCAAAAAGATATATATTTGAACTTGATGGTGAGTAAGTGAGGGGAATGAATTAGGGTAGGAGAGAGGAAAACAAATTCACAAGTAACAATTGTACTCAAAATACCTCCTCTAAGAACTTTGCCAGAAACGGCTTGCAAATTTGACTTTGTGCTTCTGAGCAAACAATGAGCAAAATGAGATCAGTTGCAAGATTCACAGTGTTTACAAGGTAAAAGGAAATCAGATTCTTGGTTTAATCCTAGCTCTTTCAAAGAAATTTCTCTCCTGTGTCTCTTAAGAGGATGCTGTGATATAATAAGCAACGCCTAACAACATATTTGTGGTAAAAACAATAAGTTCTGTTAGATTTTCTAAAAAAATAAACTTTTTCACATTTAATACAGCTATAACCTCAAAGTACAGTTCAGCAAAAGCAATTCTATTCTAATTTTTTTAAAAAGGTGGCTTACTATGTTAGAGATAAAGTTGAAAGGGGCAGATGAACTACAAGTGACAGACAATTCCTAAAATTATGATTTCTGTGACCAAGCTTTGATTATTGTCTAACAAAAGCTGCAAGGGTGTTATTTGTCATGGCCAAAATTTTCACTAGCAAATAATATTACAAAGACAAATGGCCATTTGGGACTTCAGGATTGAAAACAACTTTAAAATGTTTTACTTGTTTAAAGGAAATGTGTGATATGATCAAGGAAAAACCATTTTTTATTACACTGTTGCAACTGACATTGTGCGATGGAAAATCAGGACTGGAAATTTGAAAATGTAGAGTATATAGGGCAGAAATTAAAATATAACATCCTAATAAACTATTTTAAAACCATTCAGGAAATTCAACAATATGTTTGCAGCCTGTACTGCTAATATCAAACCGGCCTAAGGCATTTCTTGGGGGATTAATGACCAGAGGGGAATTAATGGCCCTTGGCTTCACCTCAGGCCATTCACTCTCCCAGCCAGTCATTAATCCTAAGAAATGTCCCGAGTCTCAATCATTACAACTTAATTGAGATGTCACAAAAAGGGTTAAAGAAGTTTTGACTATTTTACTACATGAATACCAGCAGTGAAATGCATTTAGAATCCCTGTTTAAAAGATTGTAATTGCCTCGGATTTTTTATATTATCATAACTCTTCAAAATTGATTGGTTTTAGGTTTATGGAAAAATATGCAAATTTACAGAGGATATGACACACATTTCTCATCGTGGGAATAAAAGTAGTTCACACAGAAGCCATTTGATTGAGTTTGATTACTGAACGAAATCTAATTATTTTAGATACGCGATCAGACTTTTCTGGAGATGCATATTGTTGGAAAGAAGAATTTGGCATGTGTGATTGTTTGTCAGTTCAGATGTGTCATGTTAGACAATGGCTCCTTGGGGGTCCATCATGTCTAGGAAATACTACTGTCAAGAACTACTTATTCAAAGTAAACAAAATGAAAGAAAGGACTCCTTTTTTACTTACACAGGATGAACATACAATTAGCCTATGTGGAGAGGGGAAAAGACCAACGACTTCTGCCTCATTATTTTGGAAGACTAGTTCCTAAACAAGTTCTTAAATCAACTCATAAGGATGCCTCATTGGCGTAGCAATCTACCGATACTAGGCAAGGGAGATTGGACGAACCAGAATCATCTTGATAATGACCCAATAGAATAAAAAAACAATTAGGAAAAACCCCAATAGGGAAACACTTTTTTAAACCAAATATGCTTGCCAATGTAGAAAGGAAACAAACTCACGAGAAACAGCTCCTCTACTTTTGATTCTCTTCTTTTTATGAGGCATAGAACTGTCCATTCTGTCACAGCCTTAAACGCTAATTGTGTGAAAGTAGTGGTGGTGGTGGTGATGGTGTGTGTTTGTGAGCATATAACCAAAGAAGGTGTTTGGGCAGTGGATTTCAGCATTACTCAATGAATCACCTTCAGTAGTGGCTCTAACTAAATCAGTCAGTTGCCTATTCACTTCTGGAGTATTGTGTTTCAGTAACACCATTTGGAAAGTTTTCAGAATTTTAAACGTCTAGCTAGATATGAGTGGGATTTTTCTTACTGCCTTTATGAAAGTTGTCAGAATCAAAATGGAGTCACTTGTGTTAAAAAAAAAAAATCCTGACAAATAGAGCTAAGAAATGCCATGAAGATAACAAAAAGTATCACAAAAGACTACAAAAACTGCAACCTTGCACAAAACATAGCAACCTTGCACAAAAAATATTTCTGTTCAACTTTAGACTGGCGTAACGCTTGTTGAGACTTGTAGCCAAGAATAATTATCTCAGAGCAATTATGTAATCCACTTAATTTTTCCTTTAAAAACCTTTGTCTTTCTTTACCTCCCTCAGTATGCAAATAATTTACTATGGCACCCATATTCCCATTGCAATACCCTATTCCTAAATAAATATCCTTTTTTTTTTTTTTTTTTTTTAGAGAGCCCCTCTCCATCTGTTAGTTAGGTTGACACCTTAAACAGCTAACATGGACCTAGAGGTGAGGACAAAGAGATGTTATATATCCCATGGTCTAAAGAGAGCTGACAACAGTAGAGGCCAGATTGCTTGCTCAGGGTTTATTATTAAGAGGCCCATTGGCTAATTTTGATATCTCTACCCAACAGCCAGTGCACCAACTCCATCTCAGGCTATTAAAAAATAACTGAAAGATAAGACAGAGGAAGAGTCAAGGAGTGAGCTGGGCCATCAAGAATGCTGTGATCCCCGCATGTCCCATCTGGAGCAGGAGGAAAGTCCAAGAGAATCATCAGTAAAGTGAATCTTCACTTTAATCATAACAGATTAAAATACCTGCAAGGCTGACATCTTAATCCCCGAGTCAGATACCTGCCCAGTCAATGGACTTGTTGAACCACTCTGAGCATACCTGAGCAAAAGAAAAGTGGACTGGGGAGAGGTGGGAATACAGAGAGAGTGGCTAAGGTACAGAAAGAGTGCAGGAATTTCCTTTTGGGTAAAGAAATGCTTGGAAGGAGACAGGCTTTAGTTTTCTTAGTGGTACCCAGGCCACAAAAGTTTTCCTAAGATCATGGGGTGAATTGCTGGTATGCACATGTCCACACACACTTGCCTGGAGCGAGGCTGGCAACGTGAGAGGTGAGGCCTTAACTCAGATGTTTAGATTGGTCTAAACTGGACTTTGAATACATGAAAAGGACAAGAAAATGATGAGATCTCTCCAGAATACTTAACTAGCCTGGGAAGGAAATTCAACAATATTTCATGGCTATACCATTGCGTCAAGGTTGCTCAATAGATTGGTTACTGAGGTAATAGATCCAGGCATGCTTCATGGTGGCCTCTCTATGTGTCCTGGAGGCTTATCACTCTTCGAGTAACGTGTCAAGTTATCAGTTCTCGTATTAACAGAATAGTTAGATTCTGATATCAGAACACCAGACAATTTATTAAAGGATTTTGTCTGGTGCCCTTTGTCTAGAAGATTCAAGTGGTGATCTTTATTTAATCCTTAGTGTATTTGCTAGTATACAGAAGATCTAAGAATATTAAATATAATTGATTTTAGCCAGAATAAATGTAATTATGAAAGTCATTTAATCTTGTTCTTCGAGTTTTCAGGCAAAAAACATTAGAATCACTTTTGATATATTTGTTTCTTCCCTTGTTCCTCATGTCCGATATATCAACAAATCCTGTTATTCTATAATCTAACCACTTTTTTTCTTAACTCCCTCCACTGGTACCATCCTGGTTGAAATCACCGGTATTTCTCCCTTGCAGCAAAAGCTACTTAGCTATTCTCCCTGCTTTTATTTTTACCCTTCTACTGTTTACTTCCACCCAGCAGCAAGAGCAATCATGAAAACATAAGTTTAATCATGACACCTCTCTTGTTAGAGTTCTCCAGTGTCTGTACATCACGCATTGAGGAAACGCCAAAGTCCTTACAATGGCCTTCGAGGTCCTACAAGATTTGTGTACCTCCTCCCATCTCTCTGACATAATCTCCTATCATTCTCTCCCTCCTTGGGGTGACACCCCCCACTGGAATTCTATGTGTTCTGAAAACAATAACAGCTAATATTTATCTGGCACCTACTGTGCCAGACACAATTCTAAATACTTTCCCAATATTACACAGCTAGCTTGTGGTGGAAGTGAGATTTTAGCCCAAGCAGACTGAGTCTAGAGCATCTACCTGTTGAATCCCTGCACCATGCTACTATTCAGTATATATCTATGGAGATGGTATGTCAGTAATTAAACCAAGACTTCAGAGTTAAGTGGAACTAGGTCCTGCGCTGGCTCTTCCTCTTCTTAGCAATGAGATCTCAGAAAATTACTTGTATTCCTTGTGCTTCAATTTCCTTATCTGAGGAATGAGGATAATAATTCCTTGAAGGATTATTTGAAGGGTTAAATAAGACTATATATAAAATAAAATAAAATATAATAAAAATTATAAAAAAAATTTACAATGCTTTGAGAACATACTTTTTGGGACGTAGCAACTGTTGCTAAGGCCTGAAGAGTATATTCTCAAAGCATTGTAAATTTTATTATACTTATGCAAATATATATCTTCAAAGAGAATTATTTTTTCCATTCTCAAGGCTCTTACAATGCTTTGAATTTGGACATTTGGGAATCCATATTAAAATGTCTTATGATTGTAGACAATTAAATGCATCTACTGTACTGTTAAACTGAAGGCCAAAAAGGAAAAGTGACTATTTTATTTGTAATTCTTCAAAGGATGTGCAAGACTACAGACTCCTCGTTTTACTTATTTCAGATGACTATTTTCTAAAATAATAATTTACGTTCAAGCCGTTGGTGATGACTTTCAATTCTTTGCTATGTTTTGCCACAGTCCTCATGTCTGTGTCCTGTCTGACCCCTCCACTGGCCTTGGCCTATTTTCTATATTCCTTCCCATCCCCAACACTTCCCCAAATGTCTTTAGCATGCAGCTGCTTTTTCATTTTATCATATGTCTTGATGAAATCTGACTCATACATTTTTGTTTCCTTCACTGTTCTTTTTGAAAGCATAGTTACATATGATTATATCTTTATACAGCTACCAAATTATATTTACTAAACACCAGTATGGCTTACAGCTATTGTTGAAATCTTTAAGAATTTGAAGGAATTATCCAACTTTCTGGAGACTGAGATCTCATTTGCTTATAAGAAAGCAAAAGGATATAATATTTCCAGAGCACTGTTCTTTGAGAACATTTTAACCCATGGGATATGAAAATATTCCTGCATGGTACAAGCAGCAATACTCATTTTTGATTCTGTGAAATAAAGATAATGAAGCCAGAAAAGTGAAAGTCCCCTTTACAGTTACTTGCATTCTTGAACTCAAACTACTTATTTTATTTTCAAGCATTAGCAAATATATCACTATCAGTGATGGGCAATGTTAGTTAATATTTTAGAAAGTTATGTGAGGAATAATAAAACCTTTGTAAAATATCTGCTCCATGGTGATCTTTGGGCAAAAGAATGGAGACACCCGGAGATAGCAGCCTTGTACACAAGAGTCCACCTTTTTGTTCCTCAGTGACATAAGGATTTCAACATCTCTGACTTCGTTAGCAATGATGCCTGATTGCCTGGCTTTAGGCTTGTTGGTACAAGCTTTTTAAAGGCAACATAAAATAGCCTCACAATTATATGTCATCATTATAGTGCATACTCCTGTGAATCTCTTCCCTGATTTTTATTGAGTTTACTCTTAACATAGTAATGGGTTAAATCAATAGAATTTCCCTTAGAAACTAACCCATTTAACACGGCATCTTTTAGATGACAAAATAGCCAGTTAAAAAGTGAAAAATCCCTTCCCTTCACCAACTGTTTTATTTAGGTGATTCCAAATAACTGATTGTGTTGGTTGATTATTTTCTCAAGTGAAAATATAAATAGTATGAAGTATTAGGTCAGTTCAAGATGGATTTAAATTATCTTAATTAATAACATATATAATTTGTATTCTGTAATAGATTGAATGAGTTCTCTAGCCACTTATTTGGTTTCATGTGTATAAAAATGAATAGTTGGATTCCATTTGTTTAGTTGTTGTAACAATTTTTACAGTTTGTTCTAACTTTGCAATTTTATTCTGCCTCATTTACTGAAATTGGCCAGACTGGAATTTTGCCTTCTTAATTTCTCATTTACTTATGATTTGGAATATTTGTATTTGCTTATTTTTTTCAGTATATGAGGGCTGTCGGAAAGTATCCAGCCATTGTTAATATAATAAGAACATACTACATGGCTAGATACTTTCTGGACAGCCCTTGTATACATGACAAGTTCTAAGAAAGGTTAAAGGTGTTTTTTTTTTTTTAATGATTTTACTGTGCAAATTTGGTGTTCTCTATTTTTCTCCTTTTTTTCTATTTTACTCAGTTGCAAATCAGCTGAAGAAGCAGATGTTTGGTGTCAGTGGTTTTTTTTAAAAGCAATTCTCACTTAAAAGAGTGTTTTATTTTAAGAGATGAAATGGAAAAAGATATTTAACTCTTTCTAACATTTCTCAATTATGGATTCCTTTTATTTTATCAAATTTTACATATCAAAATGTATTGCTTTGGATGATTTTGCTCTTTCTTATTTTAACCAAGGAATGATTTAATGGATCAGAACATAAAGCTGCTTAATTCTGACAGGTAGCCTTTATTGGCTTTGATGTCTTTCTCTGTTCCTGTTGCCCAAAGCAAGTCCCCTGAACCATTCTTTAAATCTATAATCTTATGATTTCATTAAAGTTGTTTATGTGCACAAGCATGTTGAGATTCACTTTGGTTTATTATTACTTAATAAAAGTAAATAAAAAATAAATTACATAATTCAAACAAAATGTGTCTGATTCATAACTAATTTTTTTTACTTTTTTAATTTTTTTAATTTTTTTTCTGCCTTTGATACCTACATGTAATGATTCATAACTAATTTTTGAATGCCAAAATTTAAAGTTCATTTAAAATTAGGGACAATGATTTCAACCAAACTATTTGATAGATCTTTTAAAAGTGAAATAACCAAAAAAGAGAAAAATATTTATACATTTTAAAAAGACAGTTATTGAATCTTCTGTTTCTTAGTACCAAGGTGGTGTATTAACATCACAATTGCATATTCATGAGCCCTTACAATAAAGAAATCATAAAATTTACATCTTTACCCCATTCGAGTAGCAAAATATGCTGGCATAAAATGTACTAGTTTAATTTAAACACCAAATAACTGTTATATATTAATTCAAACTCTTTCCATTAAGTACCCAAATCTCCCAACTCCATGGCGGAATATCATTAACATTCAGTAGAAAGAACTCACAGGTCTATAAGCCTGAGTCCTAGACAACATTATCAGAGCAAGACAAAAATGGAAGAATATTTCTCTTTAGATGTTAAAATTCAATCACTGAATATAAGACATTCATGTGGAAAAGGATTAATATTGAATATAATCACTAATTTTTTCTACATGAACACTGGTATAAGTATGCTACTTATAGAGCTGATTTGACTATTTGGGGCTATCAAGATAGATAGCCTTCTTTATACAGTGAGGAAAAAACCTTCTCTTTTTATACAGTGAGGAAAAACCTATCACAATCTTTTCTTCTGAATTTTGAAGGAAATTCAAGGAGAACTTACATTGTCATTTTCTTTTAAAAATTATTATATTTCAAAATAAAGGTATCACCAGAATAACAGCACAAGGCAGCCAATATGTCAAGTAAGGATTTGTACTAAATTAGCTACATTAAATACTAATGTAATCTTCTCCATTTAAATATAAATGAGATTTTATACCTACCTCGCCACTTCTGGTGGTGAATCCACAGAAATTAACCTCAGCAGAAAATCATTTTTTTGTTTTTTTTTTCTCATTCAACATACACGTTTTTGTTTTCACAGGAAGGAGATATAAGGAACAAATACAAGATCACAGGTGTTAAGTAAGTAGCATATCAGTGATAGAGACTATTCTGGTTTAAGAATCTTCAGAGATTTTAGTGATCATATGATGATTGCTGGACCACAGGAACGAAGGTGTGGATAGCTCCTTTTCTACTGGGTGGATAAGATGGTGATCTCTCAGAGATGAATAGAATGACTTTTGGGGACATTGCACCTACTTCTATTTAGAAGAGATGAGAGTGTCTTTGAATATGTAAAGTATTTTGTTGAGTAAGAATAAAGTGGTTTCTATCACCATATTGAAGTCGGGTTTATGTAGAAGAGTGTGTGTATGCTGAGTAGCCAAGGTCTGGACCATAGTGACTGTTAAGGTATCATGTCTCAGCTTCAAACCCATACATCTATATGGACTCGGTTTTTTTGGTACTGAGGCTCATTTATGCTTTGCCAGTGGTCCCTGTTATGCTTTGCCGATAAGAGGCACTGGAGAAAATCTAGAAGGCTGGAAGAGTAAGAGGGACTTGTTTCTTCCTGTTTGCTTCCAGTTCCAGTAAGGTGATAGCTCTTTACCCTAGCAGTGACAATCGATTCCAGAAATAGCTGCTGATTGCAGTTTGCAGTTTTTCCCACACTATTATTAAAATTCAATGTAAATGAAGTTATTAAAAACCAGGAAACAAAATCAGGTTTATCAAATTTCTCTTAGAAAAATCCAGCACCAATGAGCTCATGCTTAGGCCAGCCTGGTGGAATTTCTCTTTCAGGCTCTTCAGTGCCAGTGCTGGCTCCTCAGAGATCTGAATCCCAGCTCCACAGGCTCTCCTCCAGTCCCTGAGTTTTAATGATTTCAACTTCGTTCCTTTGTTTCCTCAGGCTGATTTAACAATAGAAAATGTCCTTTTATGCCCTGTTAATTTTCCTTTTTTAAAAATTATTTCTCGTCTCACCAGTGCAGTCTCATTTGCCCTTTTAATTTTCCAGTTAACAATTGCTTTTAATTTTTTTTCTGTTAAAATAATTGATATAGCTTCTATATCCTTAAAGAACTCTGGCCTATTCCATGGTAGTTGAAGATAAAGAAATGTGACAAAATACCAGCGTTAAAGAAAGAGGGAAAACCTAGGTGGGAGAAGAAGACTTGCCTGTGAGGATCATCAGAGAGATGACAAGTCAGTGATCACAGGACAGTTGAGACAGAGAGATCAAGGAATCACCAATGGAACCATATGGCAGAATGTTCAAAATGGTTAAGGATAAAATTCTTTTTGGGAACTCTGCATTCTCATTACAATGGTGGTAGGGATTTTTGGTTTGGAAGACAAGCTTCAGAAATTCTTAGTCATTTGTGTTTGGTGGTCCTCATTTTTTGCGTAGTTCTGGGTGGGAAGTACCAGATGGTCAACACAAATGAAAATCGAGGTAATAAGAAAGGTCAGACCACCCATTGGGCACCTGAGGGTAGGAAGTAGGCCTACGGCTGTTTGTACCTTATTTTGTCATAAATTCATTGCAGATTAGTCTTATCTTTCATTGCTTGGAAATATGAAGGGAATTCTTTAAAATGGGCCAAGATTCCCAACCCATAATGGTTAATATTCTCTCTCAGGGTGAGAATTATCATCGATTTGACTCTATTCATTCCAAAACATGAAAGAAAACAAAATGAACTATGGTTTTAATTCATAATCTCAACTTGAGTTTCAATATTGAAGTTGATGGTTTAGACTCCAATAATACAGTAAAGAATATTTTGGAAGAATTGAAAAATAGCACCATTCTCAGTTGCAACAGGGACTAATCATTTCACCTTTTTGATAAATTATAACTGAGCCCTACCAATGAAAGAAAGAATGTATTAATTTAAAGAGCCAAGTGGACTAATTGCCATTATCAGAACTGCTGGTGATGCACTTTGTTGTATAATAATGAAGTAATATAAACAAGAATATAATTGTAATTGACATTGCAAGCAGTGTGATTAAAGTTATGTTGTATTTTCATATAACCTATGATTTCTATGGATGGTATTCCTTTTGAAATAGTTTCATATTGGAGACTGAGATTTCTTTTAAGTTTAGTTGGATTCAAGTTCCTAACTCAGTAATCAAATACTTCAGGAACCTCTCACTTCTAATCCTATAACTTATAAAACTGACATTTTGTACTAAAACTTTCATGTCTGATATTTCTATTAATTCTCACAACAATGTGACAAGAGAATTATTGGTTATATATTTATTTACCTAAAGATAGACATTGGACTCAGTTTGGCTCTAAAGCTCATGCACTTTCTACTATATAAACTGTTTCCCTCTAACAAATCACAATTTCCCTTTGTGTTTTGGAGAATATAGGTAAAGAATTGGAAATGTGAAACTGATACAGTAAAGATGATACAACCCAGGCCCCAGAAGGCCTATTACTTTTTATAAGGTCTCTGAGATAGCAGAAGAACTGACCTATCCCATGTCTTCTGGCTCCCAGTACAGTTTGTGTGCCGTAACATCACATGGCTAGTTCCAAACTTAGTTCAGTGTGTTCATAACCATGATTTTAATGCCACTGCCACCAACAAAGAGTTGCTGAATCCCTTGATGGTTCTAATTTTACCTTAGACACATTAGTCTGGAGTCTAAAAAACACCAAATTTTAATATGGAATAGCGCAACACAATATACATACTTGAATTGACATATATAAGGGAGAGGAAAACTTTTTCAGGGCCTGTTGAGGTTCAGATACAGTTAGGGACCAGGTCCTTCATCATGATTTCTCTTAGAAGATCTAGAGGAATCCCAGTATATGTGTGACCAGAAGACCAAAACCACCCCTCACCTCAGTCTGGAGAATTAGGGGTCCTTGATGAAGAGCTTCATCAGCCTGTACACAAAAATCATTTCAACTTCAGCTTGGCTGGGTCACCCTGGAGCTGAATTTGTAGGTATTTGCATAGGAGAGAACCAATTTTTTCTGCATTAACATATGGGAAGAATTTTTTTAAATTGTTTGTGTTGTTACGATTGTTGGAGGTGGTACTGAGAGGGAAGAATACAAACCAGAGGTTGAGAGTGGCTTAGTAACCCAGCAGGAATGCCAAAAATGCTTTGAAAGCCACAGTATCTACTTTTCAATTTTAGTCATTTGCATTTCTATAATGTAAGTTCTGTTCATCTCCCCAAACATTTTGGAAAGCCTGCTACACATACAAACATTAGGAGGAGAGGTATGGAAATATAGGAGAAGAAATATGTTCCCCCTTTTTAAAAAAGTATTTGTGAGGCAAATATATTAAAAAAAAAAAAATCCAGCCAAATCTGGACATGTGACTGAATAAAAGATGGTCAGGAGAATGTAAAAGACATCTGGAATTCAGAGTTGCTAAGGAATGCCCTATGTTTCCACAGGACAGGGGATGATAGTTCTGTTAGACTTACCGAGATATTAAAGAGAAAGGGTGACTCCACCTTCAGTTGATGTCAGGGTTACACATGTAGGTATTCAATAAATATTTCTGAGTAGTGACAACATATTACATTTATTGAGCCTGTGTTATGTTCTAGGCACTGCTCTAAGTACTGTCTCTGTATTAACTCATTTAATTGCCATAATGACCCTTTTAAATGCATACTCTTATTATCTTCATTTTACAGATGAGAATATTGGAACAATAAAATTAAGTAACTTAACTAGCATTGTATAATTTAAATGGCTGATAGTCTGTAAGTGGCAGAGCTTTGATTAGAACGTTAGCAGTGTGGCTCAAATGGAATGGAGATTTAAAGAAACATGAAAAAGCAGATTCTGGAAATCTGTCAACAAATTTCAGTGAATGATTATGATTTAGTCTTCATAAAATATTCTTCAGGTAACAAATAACGGAAAATAAAGCTGCTGTACCTAGACACCGTGTATTTCCAAACCTATGAACATTGCTTTTAGAAAAATATGGATTAAATCTACTTGACTATTCTCAAAAGCACTGTGGGGGATCAGAGGAAATTCCTGTGTCCATGATTGGCATGAGTGGACTCAAAAGAGGTGTACTTCCCGAGTTTGTGCAGTAGTAGCAAATTAGTTAGGGTGAGGTCCCTAAAAAGATCAACCTTGAAGAGCAAGAGTCAGGGCCATAGGGCCAGATACTCTTTTCTGTGTAAGATTTTGCATCCCTTGCCATTTTGGAAGTCCTGTATTTAATTGTGGGAATGTTATTATGTATTTACTGCCTAGAACATCAATACAAAGTTATAATCTTCTTATACTTAAAAACCATAAAATTCACAGGAAAGAAAAAAGAATCAGTATTCATAATCATTTTGGGGGTCTACATATCTTTGGGGGAGGCTGAGACTATAAATGTTCTCAGTTATCCATAGTCAACCTGTGATTTGGGATTATTGGCATAATCTACTGGTGCGAATTTAACACTGCATACATATATTTGGTTTCACATAGGATCAACTGGGTGACTTTAGTGAATAACTAAGTAATTGCATATCTCTATGAACAATGTAACCCTGGAAGCATCACACTGATTCTATTTTCTACATTTCCCCCCACCCCCACCCCCATGACCAACACACTCCCAAAATGTTTTTGGCACATGAACTGTTTTTCATGTTACCATGTGATTTGATAAAATCTCACTACACCTATCATTCACTTATTACCATCTTTCAAATCATTTTTGAAAGCTACTTAACTATTAGTATACAATTCCAACTATTTAATTCTTCCATACATTGAGCTACAATTTTCTTCTGTCCACCCATTAGTTCTTGTTCTATTCTTTGAAGCAGTATGGCATAGACTCTTTCTTCTTTCACATGGCAATCTTTCGAATGATTGAATGTTTAGAGTCAAATATCTTGCCCCACCCCACTGCTAGTTTTTCCTTTTTGTAAACTAAAATATGCAGACTGCAGAGTAAAGCAAGATCAAATCATATCATATTTTCAAGAGGTAGACTACAAACACAAAATGTAAACACGTATAAAGTGGAAGAATTGCAGATAATATAGCACTTAAAGATAAGCATAAGAAAACTAACATGGTTATAGTAACATCAGAAAAAGCAGATTTCAAGAGGAAAGTATTAGAAGAGATAGGGAGAGGTATTTTTAAATGATGAAAGGGGTAATTCATTGAAAATAATACAGTTCTAATGATATATACACTTAAAAACAAGGCTTTTACATTTATGAAACAAAAATTGATGAAAGTAACAGGAGCAATACAAAACTCCAAAAAGACATGGCTATAGATTTTAATACTCTCATTCTCTAATTTGCAGAACAAGTAGGCAAAAAAATCAGGAAGAATATATTAGATCAAAACAAGAGACTTGTATTAATTGACATTAACAGAATGCTAATATGATATAAAAAATTGCCAAATACATGTGATTTTCAAGTGTACATGAGATGGTGAACAGGATAGGTTATATTTTGTGCCATTAAATGTGTCTCAATAAATTTCAGAAAGATTGAGATTTTCAGATTAAGTTCTATGACTACAGTGAAATAAAATTAGAAATCATTAACAGTAAATATTTGGAAAATCTTCAAATATTTGGAAATTAAGTGTTGTACTTCTAAGTAACACATGTACTAAATAAAAACTCAAAATTATAAATATTTTGAAATAAATTATAATGGACACAATATATAAAATTTGTGATACATAGATAAAGCAATGTTTAGGGTAAATCTATACCTTTAAATGATTACATTATAATAAAATGACATTCTACAACTAATGACCTAAGTTTCTAACTTAAGAATAGGTGATGTCAGTAACAATGGAAAATTAAAGACCTCCATAAAAGCTCTAAGAAAATTGACTAAAATTGTCAAAATCAACTTTTTCTGAACTTTGAAAATTAGCCAAAGATTTGCAGGAGTCAGAGGTTATTTACTCAAGGGGAAAAAAGCCTGAATCTTGCCACAGTAATGATTATAGACTTTACAGAATTAGTTCAGTAAAGCCACTAGACAAATAATAATAATAAACCATAGTAACAACATACACTGGGGAAAGGGAGAATCTAATTTCCAGAGATTCCACATAATATTATTTAAAATTTCCACTTTTAACACAAAATTACAAAACATGTGAAGAAACAAAAAAGTATTGCAGATACACAGGAAAAAAAGAAAGAAATAGAAACTTTCCTTGAGGAAGTTCAGGCATGGAACTTATTGGACAAAAATTCTTGTTAGCTATTTTAAATATGCTCAAAGAACTAAAGGAAATGACTCTAAAATGATAAAGGAAAGTGTGAAAATGATGTCTCTCTCAATAGGGAATATTAATAAAGAAATATAAATTACAAAAACCAAAAAACAAAAAATAATTTTGGAGTTGAAAAGTTGAAACATTAATAACTGAAATAAAAAATTCACTAAAGAGACTCAGCTGCACATTTGAGCAAGCAGAAGAAAGAACCAGTAAACTTAACATAGGTCAATTGAGATTATTTTGTTTGAGCAACAGAAACAAAAAAGAATGGGGAGCAATTAAACAGAGCCTCAAAGACCTACAGAACACCACAAAGTGTACCAACATATATATAATGAAAGTCCAAGAAAGACAGGAGAAAGAGAAAGAGGCAGAAAGAATATTTAGAAAAAATGAGCAAAGACCTCCTAGTTTTTGAACAGGAAGTTTCAAGTTTTGCTTGTAGAACATTTGCTGAAAACAACCTACACATCCAAGAAGCTCAGTAAACCCCAAGAAGAATGACCTCAAAGAGCTCCATACCTAGGCACATCATAATCAAATTGTCAAAACTAAAAACAAAGAGAGACTCTTGAAAGCAGCCAGAAAGAAACTTATCTCCTATGAGGTAAATTCAGTAAGATTCACAGCTATTTTCTCATTAGAAACCATGGAGACCAGAAGTCAATGGGATGATATATTGGAAGTGCTGAAAGAAAGACTGTCTACCAACAATTCTATATTTAGCGAAATTATCTTTGACAAATGAAGGAGAAATTGAAACATTGTCAGATTAACAAAAACAGAGAAATCATCACTAACACACTTGCCCTATAAGAAATACTAAAGGGAGTCCTTCAGGCTGAAATTAAAAACAACAACAACAACAAAACATTGGATAGAAACTAGAATCAAAGACATATAGAACACAGGCAAAAAAAAAAAAAAAAAAACTGCATAGGCAAATAAAAAAGATAGAATTAATGTATTCTTTTGTTTGTAATTTTTTCCTGATTGATTTTATAAGAAAACTGAATAAAGCAATATTTAAATCTTCATGGATTGATGCAAAAAATAATGATGTAATTTGTGTGACAATAGCAAAAAGAAGAGATGAGGGTATGAAGCTATATATGTACAAAGATTTTGTATACTAGTGAAATGAAATCAGTACTAATTCAAACTATGTTGTTATAAATTAATATGGTTATTGTAATCCTCAGGCCCACAACTAAGAAAATAAATTTTAAAATTATAGTAAAAGAAATAAGGTAATTAAAATGATACAGTAGAAAATATCTACTTTATACTAAAGAAGACAATAATGGAGAAATAAAAGAACCAAAAACATGAGGCATGTGTAAAGCAAATAGCAAAATGATAGACATAAATCCCAGATTATTAGTAATTGCACTAAATGTGGCAGTCCTCAACTTTTTTGGCACCAGGGATCAATTTTATGGAAGACAATTTTTCCACGGACCTGGGGGAGGGCAGATGGTGCAGAGCTCAGGCAAGGATGTGCAGCCCATTTCCTAATAGGCCACAGACTGGTACTGGGCTGTGGCCCGGGGCTTGGGGACTGCAGTGTGAATTGATCACACATTCCAATCAAAAGGCAGAGATTGGCAGAATGGATTAAAACACAACAATATCTCATTATATGCTGTCTACAGAGGACACACTTTAGATTCAAAGATACAAGTAGTTTGAAAGAAAAGTATAGAAATGATATACTATGCAAACAACAACCGAGAGACAGCTGAAATGGCAATAGTAACAACAGACAAATAGATTTCAAGCAAAAATTAGTATTAGAGACAAATGACATTATAAATTATATATGGGCCAATCTATTAAACAATAATAATAATAAATACGTAGTCACTTAACTGTAATGCCCTAAAATGCATGAAGCAAAAACTGATAGAATTGAAGGGAGAACTAGACAATTGAATAATAATAGTTGGAGACTTCAACACCACACATTCATATGTAGATAAAACATGTAGGTAGAAGATCGATGAGGAAATAGAAGTCTTGAACAATTATGAAGCTATAGACTTAACAGACATATAGAACGCTCCACTAAACAATAGCAGAATACACATTCTTCTCAAGTACACATGAAATATTCTTGAGGATAAACCACAATAAGGCATAAAGCAAACCTCAATACATTTAAAATAATCTAAATAACACAAAATATGTTCTCCAACAGCAATGAAATGAAATTGGAAATCAATAACAAGAGAAAATCCAGGAAATTTATAAATACTTGGAAATTAAATAACATACCCCTAAACAGCCAAATTAAATAACACACCCCTAAACAGATCAAAGAAGAAGTAATGATGGAAATTAAAATATACCTTAATATGCATTAAAATGAAAAATCATGATGTTTGACAAGGGTGCAAAGACAATTCAGGAAATGGTGTTAGAACAACTGAATAGCCATATGAAAAAAATGCAGTTAGACCACTGTCCCACACCAGACAGAAAATGAATTCAAAATGGATTGAAAACCTAAATGTAAGAGCTGAACCTATGAAATTCTCAAAAGAAAACATAGGTGTAAACCTTCATGACTTTGGAATAGGCAATGGTTTCTTAGTTATGATACTAAAAGTGTAAGCAATGAAAAAAACTAGGTTAAACTGAACTTCTCAAAATTAAAATCTTTTGTGCTTCAAAAGACATTATCAAGAAAACAAAAGTACCTACAGAGCAGGAGAAAATATTTTTATAATGGATCAGATAAGAGTCTTATATCCAGAATATTATAAAGAGCTATTACTCAGCATAAAAAGGCAGGTAACTCAATTAAAATACGGGCAAAGACTTGAATAGACGTTTCTTCAAACAAGAGGTACAAATGACCAACAGCCACATGAGAAAATACTCAACATCATTAGGAAAATGTAAAACAAAACCCTAACGAGATGTCACTTCACACTCACTAGGATAGTTACAAAAAAAAAAAAAAAATGGAAAACAATTTGATGTGGAGAAATTAGAATTGTCACACATTGCTGGTAGATATGTATTAATAAAATGCTGCAGCGACTTTGAAAAATAGTTTGACAGTTCCTCGAAAGGTTAAATGTAGTTACCATATGACTCAGAAATTCCACTCCTAGGTATATACCCCAAAGATTTGAAAACATATGTCCACACAAAAACTTGTACACTAATGTTCGTAATAGTGTTATTCATAGTGGCCAACAAGTGAAAGAGCCTAAATGCCCATGAAATGATGAATGGAAAACTACAAGGTGGTAGAACTACACAATAAAATGTTATTCAGCCATAAAAGAGAATGATGTATGGATCTACGTTACTACATGGATGAGCCTTGAAAGTGTCATGTTACACAAGAGAAGCCAGAAACAAAGACCACATGTCGCATGGCTGCATTTATACAAAATGTCTGGAATAAGTAAATCCATAGGACAAGAAAGTCCATTTGTGTTTGCTGGTGGCTGAGGGGAAGGAGAAGGGGGATTGACCAAGTATAGAGTTTCTTTTTGGAGTGATGATAATGTTCTGGAATTAGATGCTTTCACTCCTGCAAAGAATTTATTAGCACCCTCATTCACCAAGTATTTCATGAATTATCTACTTTATATGATCCACCATGCGGGGTGTTGAGTTTAATCCTTGGAGAATTCATATCCTAGTTAGGGAAATAGATTCAGACAGATGAATTTCAATATAAAATATTCCAAGAGTTAAAGCAATGGTATAGGCAAAGTACTGGAGGCGCCTACGGGAGCAGAGCAGCTAACTCTCTTTGGGGAAGTCAAGAAGTCAAAAGCTTGCCAAAGCAACATGTGGCTGAGATCTTAAAGATGAGTGAGAGTTTTCCAGAAAAAGAAGGGATGAAAGAGGTCAGGGGTATGTTAGGGAGTTGAGTGTGTATAAGATACTTGACCATAGAAAGCCATGATGTGTTGTAGAAATGGAAAATTTCTGAATGAGTGGAGCATAGAATATATAGTAAGTTCTGGGAAGTGGGGAAGAAGGAAGGTGAAGCCAGATATGAAAGACTTGTTAG
Organism: Lepilemur ruficaudatus; assembly: GCA_963574885.1. Lineage (NCBI taxonomy): Eukaryota > Metazoa > Chordata > Mammalia > Primates > Lepilemuridae > Lepilemur > Lepilemur ruficaudatus. The sequence goes on from CAUYRT010075965.1 coordinate 35,342, forward strand.
TCATTCTAGTTAGAAAATCTAATACATAAATACACCTCACATTTTTACTGTATAATAGGCACTCCTGTGAATTAATTTTTCATCATTTACCTAATTACTGTGTGTCTGAGCTTCCTTGACTCCATTTCTATATCTTAGCAACATTGTATGAAATCATCTCTGGGAAACACTTCTAATTTTAGATGTAAAGATAATATAAATATAAGATAGCAGGTTATTTTTAAGATATTTGGAAAAGGGAAATATATGAACATAATTATTACCATATATTTCTTTCTTCTTTATTTTTTAAAAATATATGGTCCATGTAAAGATATAAAAAGGTATGAGTGACAAGACAAACATAACAATAGGTGACCTATAGGAATTAATATCATTATACTATTCTGTACTTTTGCATTCCAGGCGCTCTCTTGTCAATAGTTTCTAATGTCTTTACAAATAAGTAAATACAATTTTCTCCAACTTTTCACATATATATAAAATTGAGATAACATGAAATAGGAGAACAGAGCTGAAGCTAGAGGATAAGGCTTTGGAATAATTCAGAAGAGACCACACACACTGAGCTGAATTTATTTGAGCCTGTTCTAACCTTTGGATCATATCCCTCCCAGAGGAGATAAAGAAATCCATCCACTAGTGCACACTGAAAATACTGACTCTACTCTCCGATAACTGTTGTGTTAGGCATTATTTCCTGTGTGTGGTATACACAGCCAGAGCATTCAAGTCAGACACAGTAAGCAGAGGCCAGACATTTAAAAAGTTTTTTTTTTGGAATATTACCAATGATGAAAAAAACCTTTGAATGTATTGCTTTTATCAGTTATTGCATTCAGTGTTTAATCCAGAACTGTTGTCTTTTCTCTTTTCATGCCTTTATATCCCATATAAAACTTCACAGTAAACTGCTGGGTGATTTAAAATACTATTTACATAAAAGCTTTACAGAAGGCCTTATTAGGAGCTGAATTGGGTATCTGCGGGAATATTTCCCCACCTGAAGCTAAAGACGTCTATTTAACTGCTGTGGTCTCTGGGCCTAGCATATTGACTGATTTACTGTCACAGATAATCCAGCGCTTGCCCAGAAGCCATTTCAGTTTAAGGGCATGTGGTTTGGCAGGCAGTATTGCTAGCAATAATGTAATAAAACAGAAAAAAAATCCATACCTGGTTGTGAAAGAAAAGAGTCTATTTTGCCAGAGGCAGGTGAAATGGGTCTGTGTGATTTAGAGGTGGGTCAGAGCACAGCCATATAAAATAATCCACCATTACTTGTGTTTCTAAAAATGACCAGAATTCTCCAGAGTTCCTAAATCCTGTGTACTACTTAGTAGTAGGGGGTTGAGGGGAAGGTTACTAATTTTATTTGTCTTCTCAGGCCATTGGTTTATGATGGTGCTGTTACCATTTATGGTTGCTCTGGTCAAGGTTCTTTGGGTTGCAACAATCAGAATGTCATGTAAGCTTGCTCAAATCTCATAACATCAGAGGCCAGGAAAAGAGGTAGAGGTAGGCCTCAGATAAGACAGAACTGGGACAGCGAGGCTATGCCCTATCTCTAGGGACTGCCAACCTTGCTCTCCCTGGCTCCTCCCAGCAAGTTGGCTTCATTCTTCTCTTTCTGCACACACTGACTTCCTCAGCTCATGCAAAATCTCTAATCACTCCTGCATACTCTCATCTGCCACCTTGTCCTTTTCTGTATCACAGCCTTTGTGCTACACGTCTCACTGCTGAGTCTCTCAATGTCCCATTTCCAAATTTCCAGGAACAGAGTCCAATTGGATCAACTCATCTAAGTTTTGGTCAAGGTCTTTGCACCAGGTGATATCCTAAGTCTGTTGTCAGCCTGTGAATTGGTGCCTCAAGGGTGGTGAGTTGGTCCCTTGTCATATGGTCAACCGCTCATTCGGCATGGACTATGCACAGGAAAGGCAATAGTGGGCATGTCTAATACAACAGTGGCTTCTAATTGTATTAAAGTTGGATAAGCCTTCTCTCATTAAAAATGTCGAGTGCCTGCTATATATGCTACTGTGCCAAGTAACACGCTGAATTCTGGAAACGCTACTGTCAGCAACACAGAAATCTCTGTTCCTCACTGGTCTGCCCTGGCTGTATCACCCTTAGGTCCTTTCAAGTAAGTTTATTCAGTGTGTCCTTTGTTTAGGCTTTACATGCCCACCTCTGAATCTTTATGATATTCTGTATCCTAAATACCCTTGCTTATAATAATACACAAAGTCTTACCATTTTCATTATTCTGAAAGCTGTGTAAAACCTACTTCCTCTACAAGTGTTTTCACTTCACTCTATATAAAAATTACTTCCAATTTCGTATGGGCCCTTCACTTTATTTTTTTTGGAGGGGGGGAATCTATCACATTAATGTATTTTTTTATTCTCTCTCCCTATCTCAGTTCAGGGAATGCCCCTGAGCAGATTTGAAGACTGTTTTGTTGAAAGAGTTGAAGCTACACTATAATACATAATATAAATGCACATTTGGCTTAAATTACTTTCTATAAGTTGTACTTGAGGAAAGAGTTAACTTTATTATGTACAAATTTGCTTTTCTAGTACAGACTGTGCAAAGGCATCTTGAATAGCCCAAGGAACTGGCTAAATAAACGTGATTCTCTGGTGATTCACCGAGCTGGTAAAAATCCAGGTACACTATTGTTTCTTCCAGTAGGTACTTTAGCAAACCAAGTGAATAGCCCACTAGAGAAAAGTTGTCACTTTCACTGATTCATCAACACTTTTCCCAGCAATCACAGTACCTGTGCCATCTGTGTTTAGCACTTTACAAAAAAAAAAAGGCTCTTTGCAACTGCCATACAAATCAGGGGCACTAACAAGGTCACACGGAAGGGAATTTCAGGACTCTGGGAAGATGTTCTACTGCATGGCAGTGAGCAGTAACAGCATTCTACGCAAGTTCTCCAGCATCCCAGGCTGCTCCGCCCCAGCCTGGAGCTGCTTCGGGTCCACTGGGAAATGTGTATTATGCCTGGGTTAATTTGCTGATTAATCTCTAGTCAGTGGTTTGTGCTTTCCCCAGATGGCCAATTAAAATTTACAACTGGCAGAACAGTGTCCTGTTGGCAGGCTGCTGAGGGGCTGAAGCTAGAGGCAGTGACAGAAGGCATGGGCCGAGTTTTGCCTTGTTTTCCCCTCCCCTTTTCTTTATTTCTCTCTCTTGCTCTTTTTAAAGCTGCTGGATTTATTCAGAGGAAAGTGTAAGCCGGGCTTACTCGGTAAGTGTGAGATGTGTGGTGTAGTTTACAACTCTGCTGCTATTTACTCTCCAACACTCCCAGGGCCGCTCCAGTATTCCAGGCATCAACGGTTTTACCCACAGCAAATATAGCTGACAAAATCAGCCAGGGGGCACAACTGATTTAACAGCTTCTGAAATGTAATAGCCTTTTTTTTTTTTTCCTGATTTGTAGTCCCCATGGATTGATGGTCTAATATCATTCACTTCCTCACAAATATATAAAACATTTACAGTTGTTTGCGTAAATCAAAGGCAAAGGGCTGCGTGTAAAGCTGATAATAAGTAACACTGTGATATGTATAAAAGATAACATACTTTTACAGCAATGGCCCCCCAAAATTAACTGCTACTCTTTACTTAGCATTCTACGCAAATTGCATTGTATACACATCTGAATAAAACATACAGCAAGGAATTTAATTAAAGAAATACAATTTGACATAATTCTTTATTTTATAGTGAAATATTTACCATGTGCTTCAAATATGCATGAGTCATCTGGATTGGAAATTCTGAAGGAAATTGTTAATCAAATAGCATTGATCCTTAAATAAAGCAAACACGGTGATGATGTATGGTATTATGACAGCTTATTATTTTACTAACTATTGATAGCAGTTGTCAAAAAATAAAATAAAATAAACACATTCTTTGATGTGGGGAAAAATGTTTTTAATGTGAATATGACATTATTGATGGTAAAAATAATTTAGGAGACTCAAATGTAAGTTTCACACTAAAGAAATAGAAAGGGAAGTCGCATTGTATAAAATTACCATTATATAAAATGCATAAAATTTTCAATTCTGTTTTTATGAACAGCATACGTTGTGGAATTTACACACTGGACATTAATAAGTCCCATTACGCTCTAAGATCAAACCTCAAGTTCACAGGTGGCCCTCTGTGAGTTATTTTCACTATACCATATACCACAGATTGTTAAATTTACTTTTATGAAATAAAATTTAAAAGTGTTTAGAAATACGGTAAGTTCCTTATGGACAGTGACTGTATCGTGTTTCGCTTTGCTCTCAGCACCGCAAATGCTACCTGGCCTATAGTGAGCTCTCAAGAAATGTTTGAATATTACATTAACAAATATTCCCCCAACAAATAGGAAAAACTTAGTTTACTCTCTGCAAGGTTTTCCCTGTCAACTTCCATTCAAGTGAAAGCTCTCAGAGTATTTTTCAGAAAGGGGTTTCACGTGTGTTCTGGCCTTGAATAGTTCTTGTGCAGAAGATCATAGGATCCTTATGGCAAACATCATGTATCCTGTATCTTTTTTAATCCTCCACCCACAGTGATAGCACCAGTGCAGCAGCACAATAAGTACATTGAATGGAATTTAAAGTGCTTCTTGAATTGCTGCTGTACTGATAGAAATAACTCAGTTCCACCGGCAAATCTACTATACTATGAACAGACCTCAACTACACAGGATTTCAGTTCAACTTACAAGGAAAGTGGGTGTAGGACTAAAAAATTATAAATGGGATATCTACAGACAAGACAATTGCAGAACTTTTATTAGTTTTATATTAACTTTTTTTTTAGTCTGATCATATATACTTCAATTTTTCTTTCAGGTAAATATTTTACCCATAAACAAAGCACTTTTATGTAATATATGTGTTGCTCTGAGATATTAGGCAATACTTAAATTTTGTACATTCTCAGCTGATTAGGGAGTTTGTATCTAGCTAGTAGCTGATGCCCTGGGTCACTGAAGAGATGGGACCCAGATGAGAGGCTGTACAGGGCCTCAACTTGGAAATATTAATCCATGAATTATCATGTTTTGATGGAAGGTCTGCAGATCAACCCAGACATATTTCTTAAGCACATACTCTATTCAAAGCACTTTGTTAGACACTGTTGTTCATCAGATAGAGTTCCAAATATCAAGAGCTTGTGATCTACGAACAAAAATAATAGTAAAACAAGGCATAATATTATTACTGACAAATACAGAGTACAGAAAACCATGTAGGGCACTTACTAGAAAATGATTAGTTTTCTCTGGAAGGATTGGGAAAGCTTTCTTGGGAGAGGTGAGCCTTAAGGAGTAAGTGCGGACTCGTCAGGCAAGGGAGAGGACAGCAGGCTCTCCAGGAAGAGGGAATTGCATGAGCAAAGGTAGAAAGGTAGAAAGGTGGAAAAATACTGATTTAATTCCGGGAGTAGGAATTGATAAAAGGATGATAGGGTGTGTGGGTGTGGGTACAAAATGAGGCTGGAAAGGTCAACTGGTAAATTTGGTAAGTTTGAGCTATAGAAATTTGAACTGAGTATTTGATCAATGCAGAGTCTTCAAATTTATTGGGCAGGGTAGGAATCTTAGGCATATCTGTATTTAACAATGAATGAGAAGTGGGAGTCTGGTAGGAGAAAGGGAATTTGGGATTAACACAGTGAAGTAAACAAGAGGTACGAGGGTGCCTGGTCTAGCCATGGTGATAGGAATGAAGAGGATGAGTGGCAGAGATATTTCTGATGCAGAATTGACAAAATAGGATGGTGATCAGGATGTTAAGGATAAGGTAAAGTCTGAGATGGTCTCAAGTTTCTAGGCTGAGATCCAGAAGGGGTGGCAATGCCCATGCAAGAAGAGAGACAACCATGGAAAGATTATGTTTATAGGGGAAGAGAATCCACTGAATTTCTTATGTATTGACTGTGAGGTGTTGATGAAGTATCATTTTTTACCTCTATGTAACAAATTGTTGGAAATACAGGTCTGCAGTTGGACATGAGTTAAAGACTAGTGTGGATTTGCTGGTTGCTTGTGGAATATGTTAACTGAAGTCATGTGATGGATAATATTATCATTAGTCAGCTGATAGTTTACACTGGAATGATCCCAAGCAGATTATTAGAGTATTAAGCTATTTCTGTATTGAGTGGTAAATGTTGCTGTCCCAAGCTTTCCAGTGCAACCTCTGACCTAGCAGAGGGTTGCTTTTTAGCTACTCTTAGGACGACTGCTGCAAAAAGGCAATTATTAGAAAGTTAACAGAGGCTTATAGTAAGGCCTTCAGGACACTGGTGCAGTGCTGAGGCTCTGCCTATTCTCACTGGTTGGTGTACTTGCCATGACTTCCCATTTTAAAATAATTTTCTGTCATCTTTACCCATGGAAGGATTATGTAGCAAGAACAGAAGCAAGCTAAGGTGTGTGCCAGATGACATGACAGGTAGGAAGAAGTGCTCACAAGGGATATTAACTCTCTTCATATTTATACCTATCATATTTTTTAAGTTAGTTGCTATGGTGAGGCATAGATTGAGATAAATTAAAAAGATAGGACATAATAAGGTTTTAAATATGTGATGGTACGATTAAATAATAAGATGTTATATACAAAGATGCTCAATATAAGCTTTTAGTTCCATTGTCTTGTATTTTACCAGTCACGTAATGTTAAAATGTGCATTCATGTGAAACAAAAGAGTTGTGAATAAAAAGGTAGTGTATTGTACACAAATTTACAAAGTTTTATTCTATATAATCCCGCAGAATTTAACTTTTACAATCTTCTGAAATGAAGGAAATTGAATTTCACTGGAATTACTATATTCAGTGTGACACACAATGCTTATTCATTAATACAACCACATTTTCTTTTTTTTAGAATGCGCCTATATTTGAGAAAACTTAAAAGGACATAATCTAGCAAAATGCAAAACAGCATGAGCACGTTGAGTTCATACCAGAAAAGATGGTTTCTGACTACTGGATCATGAATGTTTTACCTACAAGCTTCAGATATCCTGTGACTGTTATTGTGCAAACTACAAATTCTTAGATCTCAGACATTTCTCTTATTTTTCTTCTTGTCAGGTAGAGTAGAATGTAACAGATCATTCTAAGGCAAGATGGTTTGAGTTTTCCAGTTGAAAGGTCATGTAGCAAAATCAGTGTGCTAGCTGTAATCTTATCATGGCTTTCTCAGCATGAGAGAAATTTAAGTATTCATGATATTGTAATTACACATACTGATCCTGTGTTTAAATAATGACCTGGGAAGAGAGTTAGAAAAGTATTTTTTGCCTTCATCACAAGAAAAAATATTTCTTATGCTAATTATCTCCTATTGAATTTATATTATATAATTTTAATAAATATTTTAATTTGATTTGACAATTAATTGGCCCTACAAATGCCATTCTTTCCTTTCATGGTCTACTTTCAGAAAGAACAATTTTGAAGACACATTTCTAAGTTATTAACTGGTGAATTACATAAAGCCTTAAGTAAATAATGAAAATGTAAATATTAGGTCTATTCCCCAATAAAAGGTGGGTCAGAACACTGTTAGATATTATAGGGTACACCTTAGCTTATTATCACCGTTTTCATTCTTTTAATTGCATGTGCCTGTTTATTGTACACGTAAGCAATGTAGAGTGGGATGAGCCCATAGCCACTTTTCCCCATAAACTTAAGTATTTAATTGAGTGTCAAATCAGCCCTTTCCTGTTTTATAGTGCCCCACAACACTGCTAGTAAGGAAGTCTTTTTCAAAACTGCCAGCTCTATAGCAAGCACTATATACCTGCCCCCCAGCACTACTGCCAGTCAATACAATTTAAGTTCTTCTCCAGAGCTGGCACAGACCTGTGGAGGCATTTGGTGCATAATGAGATTTTCACATGGAAATATTTTTATTTTACCTTAATGAGAAAATCAAAATGAAGCAGTAAATTTTTAACAGCTAGATGGGCCAAACACAAGTTAAAAGAAAGTCCTCTGCTGTGCTTCCTTCTCTTGGTCTAAGGTATTTGAAAACAAAATGTGGAACAGAGATAATATGTTTATTAGTAGGAATAGCAATTATTATTCAGAACTTAAATTACATGAAACAAATATAACCTGTGAAGAAGTAGCTACTTGTTGGCATACTCATACCATGTGCCTAAACACTGCACTTTGGGAGATGACCAGGGACAGATAAGTCGTGAGATGGCTGTGTATGAGATGAAATCTTCTAATGTGGCGACTGGATGGGACCAAATTAATGTATATAATGATTGAGGAAGATAAAGATCATGCCAATGAGACTGCATGACTGCATGCAATCAATCAATCAATCAATCAAAAAAGAGGAAGAAAAATCAATTTTAAAAGAAGAACAAACAAATGACAGGCAGAAACAAGTTTTAAAATAATTTCTAACTGTTATATATAAACAGAATTTTCTTTTCCAGGGATGAGCAGAACGTCGAAGACTCAAAATCATAATGTCTGTTGAAAGGATCAGTCATATTAATTGTTGCTCAAATTTTAGTACCTGTTTACGGAATCTTTGATGCTGAATGTAAATGGAAGTGTCAAGTTGAAAGAGGATCCCTTTAAAGTAAAAAATACAAGGGCATTACATGTAACTATGTTTGTACCCTCATAATATTCTGAAATAAAAAATTAATAAAAATAAAAAGTTAAAAATATATATGTTTATGCATTATTATTATGCATTTTGTTACTTGTGTATGGTTTTATTAATTCATTCATTAAAAGTATTTATTGAGTATCTGACACAGGATAGACATCATAGTGAATAAAACAGACATAGTTTTATTGTCATGGAGCCTACATTCTATTAATAATGGGAGGAAATAGATCACAAACAATATGAAGTAAGTATGATGGTTATTAGTATCATGGAGAAAAATAAGGCAGGAAACTAGGTTAGGGGACACCCTAGAAGAAACATTTCAATTTTAAATAGGAGTATCAGGGAAGGCCTCATTAGGATGGTGGCATGTAAACAAATATATAGGGAGGAGAGGGAGCAGCTTTATGGGGAGACAGAAGATTCCAGGTCCTGAAGTGCTAATGTACATGGCATGTACAAGGAAAAATGGAGGCCAGTGTGCTGGCAGTACAGTGAGGAAGAAAGTAACAGAAAGGCCTTTTGGATCAGTGTATGGTGCATTTTTTGTTTGCTTTGTTCATTTTTAGATTTTTGGTTTACTCAGAGATGCCATTGGCGGTTGTGAGTAAAGTGACAAGGAGACAAGAGTGGACGTAGGATCATCTTTTAGGAGGATATTTATAAAATCCAAGCTAGCGACAATGGTGGTTTGATAGTAGTTATAGAGGGAGTAAGATATGGTTCGATAATGATCTACTTGAATATGAAAACATGTGCTAACCAATCACACGTGGGTTGTAACAAAAAGAAGCCAAAGATGATTCCAAGGTTTGGACCTTGAGTAACCTGAATGGAGTCCCTATTTTCCTACATGGGGAGGAGTTGCAAGAGAGGCAGAATTGGAGCGGGAGGTGAACATGATTTGAACATATTTAAGTTTAAGGTGTCTTGAGATGTTGAGAAGGTGATTAGATCTATGGAGCTAGAATTCAGGAGACAGATACTGGAAACATGTATTTTTAAGTAGTGTGTAAACAATTGCAATGAAAGCCAAGACACTGGATGAGCCTCACCCTTGACATGAGTGTAGATCAAGAAGAGGTAGGCCTAAGGACTTAGTTTGGGGGGTTTCCGATGCATAGAAGCTGGATGGAAGAAGTTGAAAAACTAACGAAAGAAATTGAGATGTAGTGGCCAGTGAGGTGGGAGGAAGACCAAGAGAATTTGGCATTCTGGAAATTAAGTGAGACAAATGTTTTTAGAATGAAGGAGTAAACACTTGTGTCAAACTCAGCAGATATGTCAGGTAAGGCTTGAAAATTAATCACTGGTCTTTGCATTTATGGATGCCCTTGGGAATCATGACTATAAAAGAAGCATCAGTTTTATCTGATATCAGAGCAAAGGCAATACCAAGTTTGCTCAGCAAACTTTCCTTTCCATCCAGAACATCGTGATTAGAATGACTAGCTGTTACGAACCCAGGGAAAGTTTTACCTGAATAATAAAGACAAAAAACCAGAGTCCTTCATATAAGACAATGATACAAAGACATTCTGAAGATTCACAGATATGCGAATAATATGTAAATTAATAGTTAAACATCCTGCATTTTGTAAGGATTGGCATATATTTGCCTCTCAAGCTATTGTGAGTAGGATCAGCATCACCTGGGAACAGATTTTTCAGGCCTTCCCCAGGTGAACTGAATCAGGATCTGCATTTTTAACAAGAGCCCTACATAATGTGCATCTCAAAGGCAACACTCAAATTCTATAAGTAATTTGAAGTGAAGTCTCACTTTTTCAATGACTGTTATTCTGCATAATTTAGTTCTCTGCATTGCTGCTTTTACCTAATGCTATGTAAGAAAATGAAAAGGCCCAAAGAGGAACTGTCACATATTTGGGAGGTGCCCTGGGTCCATACCACATTTTGGGTTCTGCTGCACCTTCAGATCCACCTCTTGAGCCACGTTGCAGGGGAGGTGTGTGGTGGGAAACATCTCAGGGGCTCTGGGGCCAGAGCCCACCTGCTAGGTCTCAAGGGTAACTTCATGGGAAAACAAATTCTAGGACTGGGTAATGAAGTTTGTGAGACTTTATATTCTATTTTTATAATGATTTACTTAAATAAACACAAAATAGTTACCATGAGGAATAGAAGCAAAGGTTAGTGCCTGGAAGCCAAAAAAAAAAAGATTGTTTGGCAAGAATTTTAGATTCTTCTTAGAGAAAGCAGTCTTTTTTGCAGTAGTTTCAAAATCTGACCAGCAGTACAAAAACAGAGTTTTTATGTATCAAATGTATCACATATAACACTATATAAATTCTATAAAAGTGAAGCAATCGTTTACTTGGTAAATATTTTTATTGGGGATTTACTGTGTTCCAGGCCACTTTGCTAGCACACAGAATATGCGCTTTCAAAGGATTTATAATGAGAGTTCCTATTAAACTTAGCATCATCTCATAAGGCAAGGAATATTATCTGTCCAAACCGGACTGCATGTCTGGTTAGACAACATTTTCTTGTCCCCGTGATGAACTGAAATGTAGTGTTGAGTCCTAGAGCCTGGACCTGAGAAAGAGTTTCACTTCTCCTCTTCTGTCCCTACACAAAGCACGGGACTGGCTTGCTAGCAGAGAGGGGGAGCAAGTGGGTCTGCAGAACAGTCCTTGCCTACTTTGCCCATTTGACTGCACAGAGGAAGAGGAAGAATGAGTGCTCATGGCAGGAAGAAGGGACAGGGTACTGCGGATGCTGACCTTTAAGGCACATTAATGCACAAGTAACAGGTGGCCCAGTTAAGGTCCCAGGCTCTGAACAACCGGATTAAGAGTTCTTCCTCCCTGGAGAGCTTGCTGGAAAGGGGATGGGAGACTAGCCAGAGCCCCCTCTGCAAGAACCTTAGTTTTCTCATCTATACAATGAGGTGGTGGTTGTGAAATTCTTAGCTATCTCTCAGCCTACAATTCCATGACTCCATGGCTGTGTTCATAAAAACAGGATTTTGAAAATAATTTGTAAATTAATAGTTAAAAATCCTGCATTTTGTAAGGATCGGCATATATTTGCCTCTCAAGCTATGGTGAGTAGGATCAGCATCCCCAGGAAACCTGTTAGAAATATAGATTCTTCAGGCCTTACCCCAGGTGAACTGAATCAGGGTCTGCAGTTTAACAAGAGCCCTATATTATATGCATATCAAAGGCCACACTGAGGCCAATCTTTGAGTAGCAAGTTTGTAGAGATAAAACCAATTTCAACAATGGGTTAAACCAAAAACCATTATAAATTGCAGTTCTCCATGCCATTCCTTAAGGGTTCTACTTAACTACAAATAGTTACTAATGTGACTAGTTAATGAAAAATCTGCCTAATGAAACCTAGGATTGTCATTTCCCATTTGGTTAAGAAAAAAAGAAAAAAGGAAAAAATGCCTTCTTGGCACTTGTCTTCTACGTTTATGTTGAAATTCTATTTAAATTTACAATATCATGAATTACACATCCCTGATTCCCTCAATTGTGGTATTCTGAGATTGCCAGAACATTTTCCTGCGTACCTCTGGTCTTTTCTCAAGCACTATTTTAAAAAAGATTTTCAAAAGTTATCAGGAACCTAAACAAAGTTCTCCAAAGATCATTGAAAATCAGTTGCCTTTAAATCTATTATACCAAGTATCTTGGCTTATCCTAAAAATTGTAAAAGAAATAAAAAAAAAACTATGTTCATTGTTAAATCATCTTGGTCCTTATTCAAAAGTATAATTTTGCTGGGCGCGGTGTCTCACGCCTGTAATCCTAGCACTCTGGGAGGCCGAGGCGGGTGGATAGCTCAAGGTCAGGAGTTCAAGACCAGCCTGAGCAAGAGCAAGACCCCGTCTCTACTATAAATAGAAAGAAATTAATCGGACAACTAAAAATATATGTAAAAAATTAGCCAGGCATGGTGGCGCATGCCTGTAGTCCCAGCTACTTGGGAGGCTGAGGCAGAAGGATTGCTCTAGCCCAGGAGTTTGAGGTTGCTGTGAGCTAGGCTGATGCCATGGCACTCTACAGCCCGGGCAACATAGTGAGACTATGTCTCAAAAAAAAAAAAAAAAAAAAAAGTTTAAAAAAAAAAATTATTTTACAGAGTTTGGCCTTTTTTTCCCCGTTGACACCCACCCCAAAGTAGGACCACCAAAATATCTCTAGCCGTTGCCATGTGTCCCTGGGGGGAGCTAAATTGCCCACAGGTGAGAGCCACTGGTTTAACTCAATGTCCCTTAGCTTATTTGACCAAGAAGCACCCATTATTTTTTTGGAATCCCTGTTAACACTGCTCATAACCTGTGGGAGCACTCTGGGAAGTGCTGGCTTCCAGACCAAGCCACGGTTCCCATCACAGGGTGCAGGGTGTTGGGATCTGAGCCCTGCCTGGCGTTTTGGCCACACTGTACCACACAGCTGCCCACTTTTTGCTCCAGTAGAGCCCAGCTGTTTGTGGTTGCCTACACATACTCTGCATGTTATGTCTCCGACCTTTGCTCAGGCTGCTTCTGCTGCCTGGAACACCCTTCCCACCTGTGCTCGCCCGGCTCATTGGTTCCTCCTTCGACACCCCGCTTGGGCACCGTCTCATGGGGGGAAGTTCCCAAAGCCCAGGCAGGCTTTTGAGCTCCCAGGGCACCTGCGGCCCCAGCCCTTCCTGTCTCTGGTGTATTATACAGGGCCTGGAGCCCTACAGGCCTACTGCATAAGGAGTTCGGGGTGATGACCCCATTCCTCCCACTTACCCCGCAAGGCAGCGACCCTGTCTTTTCACTCTTGTTATCTCCCGAATCTGGCAATGTGTCTGGCACAGAGTAGGAGCTCCATAAAGATCAAAATGAACTGAGAAGTAAATAGTCCAGGAAGATGATCGAGATAAAGATAAAGGGAGTGAAGACAAGAGAGCGCAGGTTCACAGCCGGGAAAGAACCAGGGGTTATCCTCCTTCACAAGGCAGGAAGAGGGGGTTAAGTTGCCTGCCCTCGTGCCCTTCTCCTGCAGGCTAAATAACCTTTAAGCTCACATCCACCTCATTTTCCAACCCTTTAATCATCGCTGTCATTCACATCCCACCCCCCTTCTCCACATTTTCTAGAGCGCTTTTGTGAGTAGTGCCACGTGTTCAGAGCAACAGGAACCCAGAGCCTGCCTCCCCGGGAGCGGGGCTCCCACTTCATTAGCTGACGATTGCACAATTCCCCAGCCTCACCTGCACCTGACCTGGTGGGTGTTCAGAGGAGCCCTGCCTCTAGGGGCTGGCAAATTATTTTCACACAGAAGTGAGTGGAGGGAACGTAATTGGTGATTATGCTAATTCTTTCCTTTTCTGTGTCAGGGACTGTGCCACAGGGAAGCCAGGCTCCTCAGGTTGGGAGGGTGGGCTGGGGGGAGGAACCCAGGGGACCTGCCTGGAGAGGCTCTGTGCTCTGGGCCAGAGCGTGGTGAGTGCACACTCCAGGAGACACCTGAGGGAGGCTGCAGCTGGGCAGAGGCAGAGCCTTCAAATGTGACGGGGCAGGAGCGGATATGTACGGGGCCTACGCACGTTCTAGGCTGTGTCACCCATGTCACAACAGTCCGTGAGGGCGACATCATCTCCATGTTACAGGCGATGAAGCCATGAGCAGAGAAGCCACAGATGGAAGGACGTTCTCAAGGACACCCACTTGGAGGGGAGCCACCGCGCATGCGTGTGTGGAGCGGGGGGTCATTCCAACCTAGATTCTGTAACTCCAAGTCCAGACTGTTTCCGCCCCGCACAGATCCTTCTTGTGGTGCATTTGTAGGTGTCAGTGACAGCACAGGAGGCAATACTGGGGCAAAGCCCTTCAGCAGCCCTGAAATCCTATGACACAGGCCGGGATGCCGGACTATGGCACCCCAAGCAAGCACGTCGGCCTCTCTGGTTGGCAGCAGCCCTGAACTGGCTTGATCCTGTGCCTTCCAGAGCCCTCGTGTGTTCCTGCCCTCCAGCTGTGCTCACCGGGGGCTGCCTGGGGAGCTTCCCCTGCCCAGGACCCCAGCGCAGTCCTGCCACCTGGGCTCACGGGGTTGCTTATCACCGGGGCTGGCTGTTTCTCAGTCAGTCGGTCCATCAGCCCGTCAGTTGTCAGTCAGTCCACACAGGTGTCTCGGGAGGGCCGGGCACTGTTCTGGGTGGTGGAGACCCAGAGGAGAATGAGGCAGAGCGCCGGCTCTCAGGGGACCTCGTGGGTGGGGTGGGGGAAGGGTTAGTGAGGACTCTGCGGGCTCTAGGACCGGCCTTGTCCTTCAACGAGGTCCAAGCTCCAAGGCACACAGCTCTGAGGTGGGGGATC
The DNA here is from genome assembly GCA_963574885.1 of Lepilemur ruficaudatus. Taxonomy (NCBI): domain Eukaryota; kingdom Metazoa; phylum Chordata; class Mammalia; order Primates; family Lepilemuridae; genus Lepilemur; species Lepilemur ruficaudatus. The sequence continues at coordinate 50,370 of CAUYRT010075965.1, forward strand.
TTGAGGAGGACCCTGCCTAGGCTGATGCTATCTCTGTGTCCCCAGAATGCATGCAAGAAGCAGGAAATGCCCCTTACTGACTCCTGCCCCAGAAGCTCAAGGAGTTCCAGGCTCCTTAGTGAGAGGCCCTGGGCACTCCCAAAGGAAGAGAGGCTCTGCTAAGTCACCTGTGGTGGTGGGTTGAGGTCATTTAGCCTAAATGTGGTTTCCAAACCTACTGCTCCAGCCCAACTGTACCCCACACTGATGGGAGGAGTGGGTGGAGAGAGAGACACCTCATTTACATCCCCAGGCGCAGGCAGTGGCATGTGACCTGACCTCTCTGTCTCATTCTCCTCTGTGACATAGGGACTGCACGAGGCCGCGTTCCCAGCAGTGTCGTGCAGAGTAGACGAGATGCACGGTGTCAGCTGGAGCCTGGCATGGAACTAGGGCAGTACACGACGGCTGTGTTCGCCATAGGAAGTTCTCTTTCTGCCTCCACACCTCCTCGGCAACTGTCCAGAGTCCAAGGACTGAACTGCCTAGGAAGAATGCAGTGACAGAATGCTTGGCCACATCCGGAACTTCCCTTGTGGTAGCTGGTCCAAGATCTCGGGCTTCCCCTGGGAGCTTTCATGCTGGCAAATGAATTCCAAGTCTGACCTCAGCCCAAACCCTGGGCTCAGTCATACCCTTAGTGGTGGCCCTGGGGAAGACACTCAGACTCACAGCCTTAATCTCCACCCCTGTCAACTAGGGATAATATAATAATGCCTCTCGCCAATGCTACTGAGAGTGTTAAATAATATAATGGGGATGGCCACTGTTGTTTGTTCAAAAGAGCAATGAGAAGTCAGAGCCCACAGGAGAGGAGGCAGGAGGAGGGCAGAAGCGGTGGGCTGCAGCGCCTATGCTGACAGCTGCCCTTGGGATCATCGCTGGCTGCTGGCACCATGCTAAGCTTGTCCCCTAATGTGCCTCACCGAATCTTTACAGAAGTCCCATGAATTAAGTATTATCACCATTTACTGATGAGGAAAAGAGACCCTAGAGAGATTAAGGAACTTGTCTGGG